>CALNHX010008171.1:0-64045 GCA_940337035.1 Agriotes lineatus
GGGTGCATGCCTGGAGGCTCCAACACCCATTGCCCCTTTAGTTGTTAATGCAATTAGCTCGTTGTAACTTCCACCCCTTCTTTCAATTTGATTTATATTGACGTAGCATTACTATCAACCCCCTTGTGCATGCATTTATTTGTTCATTGTGAAGTCTGAAGCATATAACCGAATAGCATAAATTCTCTATATTCTTGAAACTTTTTCCACGATTCCAGAAGAGCGATTATCAAAACGTTTTTTCATAAACATTGATTTACTGCCTTTAATACATTATTGATAAAGTCGTTATCGACACGAAAACAGAAATCCATAAATCTTCCAAAAATTTGTCTTGCAGTGCAGTTGATTTGTCCATCATCACGATCACATTAGTTCATGATCAATATACTATGTAGATATTTCTAGAATTTTATTTAATCATATCACGTTAGAGGTACACGTACATGATCAATGGAAAATCATACTGAAGTTAACGTTCCAAAAATTAAACAGAAATTAGAAGTATTACTTTAAGAGTAAGGCCCAATTATAGACGTATTTAGGTCTAATGGCGTAATATCCATTTAAAGAAACAATAAAATCAGCGAGAGAATCTATAAAAGATATTTTGTTAGTCTGGATCTCCCTTTTAGTACGTTGCAGATGTTGCATCTAGTAAGAAATATTCAGATAATCATTAACGACAATCGTACTTACGCAACGGTTCAAATTACAAGCCCCTATCTACAATTACTTGCAACAATCAAAATCACTAACCATAATTACTATTTCCCAAAGGAGATTTAAGATAGTGGTTGGGGGAAAAGCGGCTGGCTTTCATTTCACTTGGCGTCCAGAGCCAGACGTGGGAGCTATGGAATCGTCGCCATGGCGACAGACACCCACCATGAGGGTGTATTCGACATCCCTCGAATAAAACGTTCAACCCGCTTTATCATACTGTAAACACTGACCATAATTCGAAATCGTCATAAAGGAGTTAAAGCTAGATCCACCCGGATGATGAAGAAGCAGCGACAGGTTTTGTTCAGTACAAGGGGGATGCGCTGGTGACCGTTTTTGTTAATACGCGTTGTGTATTCAAAAAGGGATTTGTGGAATAGTACAATAGCAATAACAAAAGAGATGCGTGGTCTGTACGCTTACACTAAATAGAATAAAACATTACAGCTAGCATACGAGATGTTTTGTCTGTCAACTCAACAATGCATAACAAAAGTAGAAATTCAATATTCCTGAAAATAATCTCTTTTGAAAAATGTTGGGCTTAAATTACGGTGCATATTTTTAGAGCTTGTAAATTAGTTTCCGACACGTACTTTCCTTTGTACTACTTGCCTGATTTTTTTTTATTTAGAAGAGCAGTACGTATTGCATGAGATTTTCGTAAATTGTAGTCCTGATAATTTTTGCATTCTCCTAAAAATGTTGAGTCTCACTGAATTGTATTTTTTTCCGGTTTGCCGTATTTCTCTTCAGATCTGTACCACATATTATAAATATAGTAGCATGTATACTTTGTTCACATTATTTTGCATGAAGGTCGACGATAGCAGTTTCCCCGATTTAGCTGTATTTAGCTGTAGAAAATATAACTTTAGTAATTTTTATGTGTATCCCGTTTCAGTAATTGTGTAATTGAAGACACTTTTAATTATGTACACGGAAGGTCTTACAATACTTTATAGAGTTTAAATATTTCTCCACATGTACTATCAAAATAAGCAACTCACCTGACAACCATATTCTATTCTGTCAAATGACAGTAAATTTGTTGGAAGTTATGTAGTTTATATTACACAATAAACATTACGGTTTTGCTCATGTACAACTTAATAAATCTAAGGCCAAACTTTATGCAAAAACCGTGTAAACCTATTACGTCCAGCAAATAATTTTCAAAGCAGCTTGGTATTGCGCATACGTCGATGATCCAGAGACAACTATTATATTGTATTAGATACGTCTATATGAGTATAATAACAACCGGTACATTAATAGAAATTAACACGCTTCTCATATGAAACCAATATATTGCAGATGTTACATAATGATAGAGTAACTAAAACTACATTATCTGATTATAAAATGATCGAATTGCAATAAAACCATATGTTTACAATATATTTTTTATCCTAGAAATATAATAAAATTGTACAAATAAACGATATTATTGCTTTATATTTTAATAGTCATCGATTGTATGGAACGACGCCAAAATTTACTGATTTTTGCAAATTTTATGGCCGATTAAAGTTTATGTAAGAATATATTTTATTCTATACCCATATCGTGTGAATGTATATTAAAATATTGTCTGCCTATAACAACTACATTTGGACTTACCACACATTGAGAAAAAATATATTCTGCTTACCTGAAACAAAAACAAACACAATTAGAATTGCAACTTATGGTTTGTAAATTGTAAGAAATAAAAATACAACCCTAGGATGAACTTTAAGATAATTGTATACGATAAGAATGAATAACTGTATGCATACTATGATCACTATTTATAAGGTAATTTCCACTGGTACATAGACACACCTACTCGTATGTGTACTATTGACGAAGTCTTGGTGATAAACAATGTTAAGCCCTCTTATTCACAAATTTTAATGTTATTTTCTAAAAAAAATATGTATTTTTAGCTAAGAAGTTTTATCCTAGCGTCTGTCATATCATGGTAGTAGAATGTCAAGTCTTACCTATTGTTACCTGTTACCTCACCAAGATTTCGAGTGACAACTACACCTCATATTGTATATTTTTATACATTTTTAAATCGTTTGTAATACAAAAAAATTAACCGACTGAAATCGAATGACATTTTTTCATATTCATATAACTGTATCAAGTAAAATCTTCGAAATAGTTCATAGACTCGAACTCGCATCAGTGGTGTGCAAATATGCAGAAATCAAATACGTAGTTTCACGTTTGTACAACTCGTTCGCAATGTTCATTTTCTTAATTAAAATGTCTACTTGTGCTCGTTACTTAGGTTAATGTGTCGTACAAAATGGCAGCCGTTTAAAATCAAGGTTGAAAATTATAAAAATTACTTAGCTTATAATCTCTATGTTTATATGTTTGTAGTATATAAATTGCATCTGCATATTCCAGTAGTTTCATATCAGAGCATTATTTT
This sequence comes from Agriotes lineatus, assembly GCA_940337035.1. Taxonomy (NCBI): domain Eukaryota; kingdom Metazoa; phylum Arthropoda; class Insecta; order Coleoptera; family Elateridae; genus Agriotes; species Agriotes lineatus. The sequence goes on from CALNHX010008171.1 coordinate 3,158, forward strand.
GACGAAAGCAAAATATCGCTACTAAAAGAAATCTATAAGAAATACAATTTCAGTTGTACGCAATTTAATGTGTTAAAACTACGTTTCCCTAGCGCAACAAATCTTATTAGTTACTATAATTACATGAATTATCTCTCACAGCAGCAGGTATTATTTAGCATTACTTGCAAAAAATTTAAATGGTGTCATGCCAAAATTAAGATGTGTATTCACCATATGCTATATAATCAGAAAAACAAGCAATTTATTTCCGACTTAAAATATAATTTTAAACACAAATCAGGATTCTATACCAAAAATCGGTGTACTTTAGAACAAGAAGAATAGAAACCTACATGTTTTGACTATAGACATACTTGCAGGTAATAATAATTATTTATGTTATAAGCATCATATCATATCATTATGGTATTATACCCGTGAAGATTATCAGGCGACATATATCATAATGATTAGTTACGATCCGAATCGCACACAAAATTTCATCTGTTCGCAAAAATTAATAAAGTAATTGAATATAAAAATGAACAAAACATTTTTAAACAAAAACAGCGAGTATGCTCTGTTAGTCATTTCACTAGCGAATAATTTACAAATGGCACCACACGTGTTACATTATATGCGACCATAAAAAATTGAATGGCCATGGCTGAACTTAAGCAGGATTAGACGTATATTTAAGTTGAATTCCGCTCTAGATGCACCACAACAACAAGCAGCACTACGACGGAGATGGTAACCAAAATTCACGATATGATGTTGAGAGACAACTAAAATTGAGTGGAATGCTCATCTTGTAAAAATCTCTATTTTAAAGCAAGAATTGGACATAAAATAGCTGTCCGTGCGATGGCTGCCGCATTTTTTTGCACTTGATGAAAAACGTGTTCGAATGCAACTTTCGCAAGTGTGTCTGCACGGTTTCAAGAAGAATGCAATTGATTTTGTTCGTCGATTTGTCACCATTGATGAAACCTGGGTTCACTACTATACCTCTGAGTCAATATGCAACCAAAGCAATAGACAGAATCAGGTTTCTCGGCTCCAAAGAAGGCACAGACCGTAAAATTAGGTGGTAATGTGATGGCATCAGTTTTCTGGTATTATCAACGATTTTGTAGCAACTGTACTATAGAAAGATAAAAACCAGTGATTGCAGAACTGCTACTTCAAGGTAAACTCAAGATAATAATACGAGTTTTGTTTTATTAAAATACGAATTTAATTAAATGGCTCGTTAGAAAAACCGCATACTAAATAAAATACCCACACCCCTGAATAAGAAACATTTAAACTGTTTGAAGAGCTTATAGAAAACGTATCGACCTTTATTGTTAGTAGTTACTGTAGTCTAATGATAGTAAAAGTATTTGCCTTCCAGCTCTTGCAAATAAAACTTTTTTTTCAATTTAATGCTATAGTTAACAGATATAACCAATAGAAATTCTAACTACAATATATCGATCGTGACAAAACACAACAAGAAGTTTGCACTTGATGAAATTGGACGACCAACTAGCGAAAATTTATCTCAAAATACGAGGGTGGATTAATATATTCCTAGCCCGACTAACAAGCAGTTGTTGCAGTTTTGAAATTCTAGTAATGCATCAATCTAACCTTGTTAGAAACTATATCGATAAATTACAAATTTATCTGACATTTGTGAACAAAGTTATTGAGAGCAGTGATTAAATATTTACACAATAAGTTTAAAATCACATATACCCAGAGTACTTTCGGAAAGTCTGCACATCGACAAAAGTTTTCGGTGAGGTTAAACTTTCGTAAATCTTTCAAACTTCAAATCTATCAATTTTTGCAATTTCCATATAGCAGGCGTCTCTCACGTGCAACGACTTTATTTATAAATACCAGATAAATTTCTCATTTATCAATAGTTTCTAGCAAGATTAGGTTGATGCATTATTCGATTTTCAAAACTACGAAACAACTGCGTATCGGTCGGGCTACGAATATATGAATCCGCCCTAGTATAACTAAACAGTTACTACTATGCGTGAACATGGAGCAAGAAGAGAATGCCGTTTCTAGGATTATACAGCATGTATCAAATAACCAAATTTCATTGGTAGTTAGGTTATATGAACATTCGTTTGTTGAGAATACTGATAGCCTTGAATTATTACTATTTGGGGTGATCCTGAGGTTATGCTGATTTTTTAGTGTTGCTTATGTTAAACAATTTCATTAGTTATATTTGCATGACTGTATATTGTAGTACTGGCAGCTACAAAAAAATTACATTTACATAGTAATTTATTTGATTTTATCTTTGTTAATTAAGAAATGGCTTGTCTCTCCAAATGTATGGCAAGGGTTAATTCCAAGACTTTTGGGACACCTATTAGAAAAACAATGAATTTTCATTACAAAACTTGGCGTCTAGACTTACTACACTTTTAACTGGACAAATACTGAAGTATGAAATTATCAGTGGCGTAACTTGGTACCCGCAGACCTGGGTCTGAGGGGGCCCGAAGAGCCCCCTAGTTTTCTTTTTCTTTCATTCAGTCAACGCAAGCAAGACCAAATCTTTATATTTTTATTTTTATCATAATGGGATGATTTGAGTAAGGACCTATAAGGGGTTCGCAGCAAATTTTCGCAGGGGGGCGGAGGCGAAATCTGAAGTTACGCCACTGGAAATTATTCTAATAAAATTCAATTGGCCTAACAGAAACTCTTTCGGGTAATAGACAGAAATTTTGTTAAACACGAATGAATCATAAGCAATAATAACAAATTGACATTTTCAAACCTATATCGGTTCTGTTTCAGCTTTGGACAATACGGTTTATCATCATAACTTTTGTCATTGATTCAGAAATAATCTTGTTGCATTCAAAAGCGAAATGTTTTTGCACCTGAACTAGAACAAGAATTATCTGATGTCTAACTTAATAGAACGGGACACCTACTGCTTACATTAAAAATGTAGGATTTTTGTACATATTCCCAAGCAAATACACACGGTAAAGACGCTTTATTGAAAGGTTCGGCCATTCTCCGAAATTGAATATACCAGAAATTTTTCTTTGGATATGCTTAAGCATCCAATACACTAGCCAACTGTGAAGAAGTGTATAATGATCATTTCCAGCATCTTCGATTTTCCATGCCAGTTTGTTTATTTTCCATTAATTCATGTCCATTTTCATTGTTCGCCTCCATGATTATGGGTTTTATATATAAAAACGATTATAAATCACCATCGAGTTTTTTATTTGATATGTTTGTGGTTATTAAAATATACTGATGTCAACCGAACCCAAAACAGTTTTATCGATATATTAACTCTAATACGGGGTGCTTAAATGGCAATGTGTTGCAATGACGATTTAACTGTATTTTAGGGATATCGCAAAAGCTGCATTGGAACATAACTTTTGCTCAACACTGTATAGTATTAGTCTTTCTAGCGTACGTTGATCCATTTTTACTTCCTTTTACAATAAAGGAAGTATTGGATTCACCCCAAAAATTCGAAATTGAGTTTTCAACAGATCTTCACGTTTTAGAGTCCCCTGATCCCAAAAAACATTTTTTTTTTCATTGGGCTGTGTGTCTGTCTGCCTGTGAGTCTGTCTGTCTGTGAACAGAATATCTCAAAAACGAAAAGCGGTATGGCGTTGAAACTTCATATATAAGTTTTGTGTACTATGTATATGAGACAGCAAGCTTTTGAAAAAAATCGCATAACCGGAAGTAGGTGTTGACTCTTGTGATTTTTCAGTTTTTTTCGATTTTTTCAAAAACGGCTCTAACGATTTTTTTAACTTTACATTTTTATTACATTTTGAATGTGTATTGATGTGAGATAGGTGATTTTCCAGTTGAATACTTCTAAAATGGGTTTCTTTTGTTTTTTTGTCTATTTTTTTTATTAACTCTTATTTTAAATAGAACACCCGCTATATTATTACATTTTTGAATTCAGCTTAAAATTCTAGAGAAAATTTGTCTCTTCAACTAACGCTCTATTTCGTACCGCTTTTGCAGAATTTGTAATTTTTGAAAATTTTTGAGAAATGCTTAAAACATTTTAAATCAAATTTTTGGCTAATTGTAAGATCACTGTAAAAGGAAGTTGTGTGCGTGTATCACACCAGATTTTTACAGATTGATTTACCTCCTGTGTAAGTGTTGACTATATAGAGTTTTCTAATGGTCAATACTCTTGAGTAGCTATAAAGTAACCTCATCAATAATGAACAGTGGCGGATCGCTATAAGGAGCCATAATCTATACATATATAAAGGAAAGTCACAACCCTGACTAATCAACGCAGAGCCGTAACCACTGGTACTACGAAGTTGAGATTTGGGTGAAAGGTTCAATTTGTTACGTAAGGTAGTGCTAAGAAGGGATTTTTTGAAATTCTACCCCTAAGGGGGTGAAAAGGGGAAAAATGCGTTTTTACAAATTCCTCAATATCTCTTACACCCGATGAGATATCGACTTGGTGTTTACTTACAAACATTTTTAATGCAAATGCCTAGAAACGTATTTCCGGATTTTGCCCTAATCTACCCCTAAAGGTGCAAATATGGATTCAGGGTGAATTAAAGAAGCCTTCGTACCTCCTATGTTTCTTGAGTTAAAACATTCTTTTTTGGCATATAAATGTATTTTTAAAATATTTAGAAAAAGGTTTAAGAATTTTTTAAAATTTACCCCTAAGGGGGCGAAAGGGGGTAAACTGTGTTTTCACGAATTCCTCAATATCTCTTACAACCGATGAGATATCGACTTGGTGTTTACTTGCAAAGATTTTTAATGCAAATGCCTAGAAACGTATTTCAGGATTTTGCCCTAATGTACCCCTAAAGGTGCAAATATGGATTCGGGTTGAATTAAAGAAGCCTTCGTATCTCCTATGTTTCTTAAGTTAACATTCTTTTGTGGCATATAAATGTATTTTTAAAATTAGCTAGAAAGGGGTTTAAGGATTTTTTAAAATTTACCCCTAAGGGGGTGAAAGGGGGTAAACTGTGTTTTCACGAATTCCTCAATATCTCTTAGACCCGATAAGATATTATAGACTTGGTGTTTGCTTGCATAGGTATCCAAGGCAAATGTCTAACACCACATTTTAGGATGTTGCCCTAATAAACCCTTAAAGGTGTCAATCTGCATTGGGGGTGAACTATAGAACCCATTGTATCTCCTATGTTTGTTGAGTTAGAGCATTCTTTTTTGTCATATAGATGTTTTTTTCAAATCTTTAGAAAGGGGTTGTAGGTTTTTTTTAATTTCACCCCTAAAGCGATAAAAAGGGAAAACTGAAAAGGGGTAGGGGGTTAAAATTATTAATTTTTTCCCTTCTGGGTTCATTTCAAGATAAAATGGAATGAATGAATTTTTAGAAATTTTACCTCTAAGGGGTGAAAAGGGGTAAACTGTGTTTTCACGAATTTCTCAATATCTCTTAGAATAAAATAGAAGAATTTCTGAAATTCCATCCCCATGTGGTGGAAACGGGTATCTTGCTATTATTTATGAATACAACATTTAATAAGTACATATATTTTTGATTATATCTCATTGTTACACTAAAACTATAGCTTTATCAATCTATACAATTACATACGCTTTTCCAGGGGGTACGTGAAGAATAAAAGAGTTAAGGAGAATTTTTTTCGGAAGAATATTGTTTCCTTTTCACCTACAATATTGTTTTGCAACCTTTGTTAGTTTAGCGTATTGAATGTGGGGGACGGGGGACCCCAGAATTCATTTAAGATTTAGAAGAAGAAACAAAAATTTGTAGTCCGTACGAAGAACGGGTATCTTGCTAGTATATCTTATATAACAAACCAGTCATTCAAGATTTTTTTATTCTGAAAAAAACATGTTTGTACTTATTTTTCATCGCCCTTTACATTTTAAAGTTTAAACAAAACACGACTAATTTTTATTTCATGAATATTAGGTAAATGTACGATAAACGCTATTTGCTTTCCGGACGCATGGGAGCCTAATCGAAGCGGCTCCTCACCTTTTCGACAATTGATAGACTGCGGCGGGGACCAGCGGATGGACGTAGGTATAAAGATAAGGATATATTAACTTTCAATAGGAGCCACGTGTCCCTGACATTCGAGGCAGTTCCGATAAAACTTCGGCTTGCAGCCTGCTGCCTACTGTTAACTGTTAATTTAAGTATTGAATTTCAGTCACTAGATCACGTATAGGGTCGCGTAGCTATCAACCTTGCAGCAGTCCAAGATGCTGCTACAATTTCGGAATGCATTTTAAAAGAAATAGACTCTTTAATTAAAAACACACCAAAGAGTTAACGATGTATCAGTTACGAGCGAAGGTTTAAACAGAGTTCAATTAATAAAATAAAAAAATCTTTAACGAATTATGTTCCCTACTATGCTCATCAAATTAACATCATGAACAGTGCAGCGTTAGTTAATCGATCTGTTTAAAAATACAGAAAATACGCGATCAAATGAATAAAAGTATTGGAGACGAAACGCATCCCCAATAAAAGACCACGTAGACTAGCGTCCACAACTAATAAAAAAAGAGAAGTTCTACAAATTTTTGATTCCGTTATGCAGCAAATAAGAACAAGATTTAGTTTTACTGTGCATCTAATAGCTACAAATGTATTTCTGGTGGAAAATTTCAAGTATCGTGACCAATTTCCTGACAATTTTCACTGTGAAATAATTTAAAGTTTATCCTTTTTGGAAGAAAATAGATTAAAAACTGAATAGCAGTTACTTTATGTCTACATCAAAAGCGGAGCGATGTTTCTCGATAATGAAAAGGATTAAGACTTTTTTTTAAGAAACTCGGTAAAGAAAGAGCTATTAAGTGCATTTTAGGAATGCTATCAGCAAAAACAATTTTAATAACATGGACGACTTGAATAAATGAGCGATTGACTTATTTGCAAATAAAAAAGAACGTAGAATGGATTTTATATATCGTGCAACTTGCTAATAAACACTGTTGTATCATTAATTAATTTCGTTGTGCAATTTGGGATGAATGTAAGGCTATTTGGATTAGTATTTTTTTAAATGATGTTAACTTATGCCATTATGCGAAATATTTAGATCTCGAAAAGCCGAAATCTGTCTTTGTCTGTGAGGAGGTGGAAGTTGCATTTTAAATACATACGGTTGAAACTACTATCAAAATTCTCCACGAGCCGCAAATGATGAAGACGCATAATTTGTTGTATTTGTACGTTGTACAACTTCACTCCCGCATTACTTCCAATATCAATAATTTTGTTGTAATTGGTAATGGTTCACATTCATATTGTAAGGGTTCACTGTCCGTAGAAATTCTGAATGCCTAATTAACTAAATGAATAAGGTCAACATGAACACAGAATTAAATATTTTATTTATTGCAAGATAATCAGTACTTTACATTAAAAAAGTGCACTTGATATGAACAGCAGTAACTAATAATTTGAGGGATAAAAGTTAGCATGAAATAAAGCAGGTCTTAGAAGGGTTACGTTCAGAGTTTCAGATATGATAAATGTTCAGAAGGGCCAATGCAATTTAATTTGTAACTGACTGATTTGCGCTTATTAATGTCAGGCATAATGTGAATAAAATGATACAGAATGATCTGTTAAGTAAAAGTGCAAGCCAACAAACGGCAAATTAGCTGAATGGTAAACGAAACAGTGGTAGCAAAATAATGATTGCAAAGAGCAATGAAAAATGGAAGGCAACCGATCGAAAAACAGTTAGTGAGACGCGAAATAAACTCCAAGTGTATCAGTGCATTATAAACAAAAGTGATTTAAAAGACAGAGTAAAGTGTAGTGACATTATGCCACGAAAAAGACAATTTTAGTAGTTAATCAGACATGACATCAAAAGTGTATTCCATACGGTTCAACATGTTATCAATCCTAATTTCTTTTATAAAAACTGAAAATCTAGTTGCTACATGACAGTCTTTTGTTAATAATAATCAAACAAGCTTGTAAAACTTGTGTTGAGGCCAGTTTGAGCTCCTCAGTTTATCACATAAAATTATAAATAAAGTCCTTTTTAATAATAATAATAATGATTTATTTAAAAATTAATGTATGCACATAAGAATAGTAAATTAACAAATAAAAATAAATAAATCCGAATACTACCACTTAAGTTTCCAGGGAAACTTGCACGTGGGCCCACAAAAACAATATAGTAGTTATCCTGTGCAAAATATACAAATAAGAAGAAAATAAACAGAAAGATCATGTCAATACAAGCATATCTACATAAAACAAAATACACTAGAAAGGAATGAAAATACCCAGGTACAAATCAAGAAACAAAAAAATAATCATAAAGCAAAAAGCCAGGCTCAAAGAAAACAAAAAATAATCATAGTACATGGTAAAAGACTTTACTTAGTCAAATAATTGATGCACATATGGTCTAGGACACGATAGCAACCAAACCTTTACCCTTTGGTTGTATGATCTGTATGAAGTACCATTTGCGTATAAAGTTATTAACCAGTGTACAGGACATCTGTGGATATAGTTTTCCAAGTGTTAAGAGGCCCAAGTGAAGCAGATTAGCCAGCAGTAAGATTCGTCCAAGTACGAGTGACTTCGGGGGGCCATTTCCTTAAGTAAGCATCGCCCAGCAAGAATAGTGCCTGCTACGTGTCGAGAGGACCTTCAGGAGCCCGTACGTGTAAAAATTCCAATCAACAAGCCATTCCCATCTGCACAATCCGCGTGGCGTCATTGAAAAGGGTGTCCAGCGTCCGAGAGGTCTCCGATTAAGATAACATTCCACAGGAAGCCTTTGGTGCAGCCCCAGAATTCGCGGGGTTCAAGTTCAGACTGTCTGCGAGGTATAGCGCCAAGTTCCAGTTATACAGATCCGTTCAACTTCGAGAAATTCAGTTAGCGTCCTTTGAAAATGCAAGATGACGCAGCATTTTTCAGTTTTGGCAGGATATAGAACAAAACGAGCTTAGAAGTTGCTACGTCACACTATTAATATTTACCAGATGCTTCCTTGCCATTTTGGTGTTTTTAAAATTCAATTTAACGTTGTTTTCGCACCGGCAGATCATATTGTTTGCTAACGCAGATTTAGAGGTTATCGAGACGTCAGATGGAAATTGTGAATTTGCCCGAAATATTTGAGAGTATTTGTCAGAGTTTTTCTTAATTTCAAGAACCTACACCCTAAACCAAGTTTGTCTCATGTTCTACGGAGCTAAACTCGAATTTATTGCAAATAGATAAAATAGAAATGAGCAATGAACCATTTATTTGTGGCAATACATTACACTTTTTTAATTTGCCCTGAGTTTGACAGGCAGGTTCGTAATTGAATCTAATACAATCGATAAAGTGTAGCATCCCTTGCCATTAATTATTTTATTTAAAAACTATTATATACTTTATTAGGCGGACTATTACAATATGGATATTGTGGACACAATTCGCATGAAGAACGAGAACTCACTCCCTCACTAATTGGTTTAGTACGTTTGTTTAGTATAACAATCCCTAATACTCTGAAAAACTTAACGCCATTATCATAATCTTTGTTCTCTGAAACAAGTTTATTCATAACTACACTAATATCAGGTGTGTAATGAATCCAGTACATCCCAAGATTCAATCACAATGTATTCAGTACGAGAAGTTCAATTTCATAAACTTAAATCATGTCAGTTAAGGAATTTTTATGTTGATATCTAAGCGGTAACAATGGGAGCATTGCAAGCGGCACATCCGCTCTGGGTATGTTACCGTGTCCGCAGTAAATGCTATGGGCATAACGGTAATCAAACCGACCGATCAAGCCACCTGATTCCACACATCGCCGGGCCTCCTCGATCACACACCCTCGTCGACATCGTCATATCCGTTGTTTGTCATTTGCCTAATTCGTTATAGTAAAAGCGGCAACAAAGGAAAGTGGAGGCACCAGAAAATCTAGTCACGCTCGAGAGGCACACGATATTTCCATGGTAAAAATGAGGCGAGCACCAGAGACACTTGCAGCCGCAGCAAGTGTGTTATAATTACCCACGGCGAAATCGGAGAAGGCCTTGGCGGGTGAAACAAAAAAGCGTGTAGTAATTACCGGTTAAGTATTAAATTCCAGGAATCGAGTCAGCCTTGAGCCCTGGGACGAATCTCACCATTGTGGAACAAAAATGGCGCCCAAACTGAAACTAATTAATTGCGGCCGCGGCACGTATCCGCTCAATTCACTCTAATTACATTTTTCCACACTCAAATCGATCACACAATGAGCACTGCGCGAAAACAACGACCATTTGATCTACCGTCGGGTAAGCCGAAGAGAGCGCGTGCGATCCAAACCATGCCATGCCGCAAACGAGACTGACTTAATTCTGCCGGATTCTGCTGGATTGAGGTGCTTATTTCATTCATTACCACTTTGTCTCGGCAATTTACGCACGTGAGCTGAGGCTACTTGCTTTGCATGACGGTCTACAAATGAAACTCGCAGAGAGATACAGGTGTTTTGCATACATTTCTGAATTAATCAGTTTATTAAAATGCCCCAGACCGACACTGCAATTTCCGGCTTATTATGATTTTTTGTGGAAATCAGCACTTCTGCTAAAGAGGTTCTCAAAATTAATTAGCTTTAGCGTACCTACACAGAATTTTAGCGCTCGAGCACGGATCTGCGGTCAAAATAACAGAACACAAGAGTGTTAATTACAGAAATTACGTGATTGCGCTAGGCATCAGGCCACGAATTGGACTGTGTCTAATTGTTTGGTTGCAAAGATTCCATTAAACGCGCCAAAGCCGAATGCAATGCTTCGAAGCCAGATAAGTAACTGTTGCCACAATTAGGATCCCCGTGCTCAAACAAACGTCTGGATGTTGGTACACACGCAAATCTTGAAGGCAATGAACTGGAAATGCTAATGCTCGAATGCGTCACACACCTAAACAAAAATCTAAAATTAAAAGATCTCTCATTTATTCAAATATTCGGAATTTTTACATAGCGCTTCTTCAGCCTTAGGCCAACTGGTTCTTGAATATGTGAAGAGTCCAAGATGTGATAATTTCTAGTCCACCTGTTATCGGCAACAGGTTAATGATGACGCCCATACTCCTATCCGTTAGATTTTATAGCATTCAAGATAGCTTACCGAATTCTAATTTTCTACTACCGAATTGATCTCTTCTTAAGATTGCAAATGTGGCAGTGTAACAAGATTACACACAAACATATACAGATGACTTCAAGGTAGCACAAAAAACTAGGATCTCAAATCCAAAAATCAAATTTTCTACACTATATATTTGTCGTAATGTAATCTTCTGGGGCTGATCTTACTTTCATCCATGCTTCCCTATGCTAATTACAGTGAAACTCGGATATAACGACATCGGTGATGACAACTTGTTATAACCTCTTATTTTGACAGTTCCCTGCAGTATTAAATAAGACTCGATGATAATTTAACTCGGTTATAGCAGCAATGTTTATAAAAACCCAATTATGAGAACACAATTAATTCCTGTTGTCTCACTCCCTTATAACAATTATACGTTTACAATGTTAAATTTCTAGGCTATTTACAGCTCTACAACTTAGCAGCTACACATTTAATTAGATGTATATAATCTATACTTTCTTCTGGCCTTCATTTATCAACGCCATAGCTGCAAATTCGGAGAAATATAAACTACCTCAATAATTTTACATTTGAGGATTTCAGTTCTCAAACAGGGTTCGGAAGTGTTTTGATAGAATCTTCTCTGCAAGAAAAACCTTGAAAAGGCTAGTGGAAGTGCTTAGCGCAACAAACAAAAATTACGAACGTTTTGAACATGTAAATATTGAGTATATATATAGAGCTAGAGATATACATGCTAACATGATTATGTCTGATTTATCCCTTATACGGCCAGATGCCGCCTGCTCAATCCCTTCTCCGAACCTCTCTTTATTGGGCTTCCTCTTCGTTTAAGTTTCTAACTTCCATGGCGCTTCTTATGATTTCGTTCCAAGATCGCCTTGGTCTTCCACGTTTTCTTCTACCAGGTGGAAACCACTTAAATACTCTATTTGGCCATCTTTCCTCTGGCATTCTTAAAGGGTGCCCAAACCATGGGAGACTTCTTATTTCTATTCTATCTGTGATTGTTTCTTGCACTTGCATTGTTTCTCTAATAAATGTATTTGTTTTCCTTGCCATCCTGGATACTCTCGCACTACGCCTCAGGTAGTCCATTTCGACGGCTTGTACTCTTCTCCTCAATTCCGCATTCAAAACCCATACTTCACTCGCATACGAAAGAACCGACTGTACCATTACTTGTCCTATCCTTTTCTTTGTTGTTTTCGTGATATTTTTGTCCCACCATAGTGAGTTGAGACATCCAATAATCTTTTTACTTTGTTTTATTCTATTTTTAATCTCCTCCTCTCTTATTCCTTTCATCGTGAACATGGCTTCTAGATATTTAAAATCTTTTTACTTGTTGGACTTTTATATTGTCATTTATAAAAATTTCAAATTGTATATCGCTGTTAATCACCAGATATTCTGTTTTTGTTTTGCTAATTTGTAGACCCCATGATTGGTACTCATTATACAGTCGTGAGTTTCCTCTCCAACTGCTATTCTTTTTCCTGCCACTTGTATTATAGAATTTTATGTCATTACTTTATAAAAACATGTACGTAATTATGCTTACGTTTGAATTAAATGCGCAACCTTTCAGATGTTTTAAACAGTAAGTCATAATTAGTTACATTATGCTACATGTTCTATTATAGCGACACAAATTGAGTAGTCAGTTCAATGTCGTTATTTTCGAGTTTTACTGTAATATATCTATAGTCTCCAAACATTTGAGTTCTTTATTGTGTCAGTAGAGAGCTTAGAAACTATGGCAACTAAAAAAGCACTTCTTCATTTTTGTTTTAAATTGTATTACAAGATTTTACTATTGGACTCAGGAAAAAATGAAGATTGAGTGTTACAAAATATTTTCAGTCAAGTCATTAAATTGACTGTTATGTCATTTCTAATTTTTTACGTCCCTCGTCTAAAAACTGAAGTATTGTAATCGCGAAAAATCACCTTCTGAGATTTCTTCAGATCTCGTTTCGGGGTGCCTAGATGACGAAAAACATGTTATCTCTGTCTATCCGTCCGTCTCTCTGTCCGTCTATTGACGCTATATCTCAAAAATTATTTGTTGGAGGACGACGATATCTTGCATGCAGATTATATGTCATGCAGATTATATGTCGATCAGACTCAAAATCGAGAGAATTTCAGTCAAATACATACAGGGTCAACACCTTGAAAAAATTCTGCCTATTTTTGTTTTCACACAAGCGCTATTAGTTGAATAAATGTAATTTTTTGCATATAGCTGAGGTTTTTACCCTTGACGAAAAAGGGCATATTCTGGACCCACCACATAGAAGGCAAACACATTCAATTATTTTTAGCCTGTGATATTTTCAAAAATTTTAGTTTCAAAACCGCCTGCGAGGGAAGTTTCGTGTAAAGCCCTTTACAGATTTTTTTACTTATGACAAAGTTACTATTCCTCAAATAGAATCGTTTATAACTACCTTATGGGGCAAACAACCCATGAAATTGTATACCAGAAGAAATATCTCGTTTGCGTGAAGAACGTGTGAGTTTAATACCATTACAAAATAGAATTTAACATGACTAAAAAATTAAATAAAGATAAAGAAATAAGAAATTCGGCTATTTGTAAATATTTATTAGTTTAGCAAATATTAATTTGCATTTTTGAATTACACCATCATGAGCACTAAATAGACAGAGCATTTGTAGCGGAGACACTATCCCTTATTGGTAACGAAAGAATTACGTATATATTATCTCAGAAGTTTTCACGATAATTTTTTGTCTTAGGCGTACGCGACCAAAAATGTTTGGACATCCTCATAAACAAATCCATATTACTACTAGTGCACGCCGTACATACGTATATATACTATTGGTAACGAAAGTTTTAACATTTATTTTGTGTCGTGAAATTTCTGAATAAAAAATTGAACAAATTGTGTGAATCTTTATTATATTTAATTTTACATACAACTACGATTAACCTCTGACAGAGAAACTGAAAACTAACACAAAACAAAGCTTTCGAGAAAAATTGGAACTATGGGACACAATTCCAATATTTTTGTTTTAGTTTCACATTTGTTGACAAAAGTGAGACTGGAGTATTTAGTAAAATTAGAAAGGCGTTGCGATACTAATACCCTGTATGAATGACACCCATATATATTGAGCATTATAGAAATAATGAGACAAAATACAGTCATACGCTAATCTACAGAGGAAGGTATTTTGTTGTAACACGAAAAGCACATGCTTCAGTTTCGGCAAAGAAAAATACCGCTTCCCATTGAAATAATAATCCATTGTTTCCGAACCTCCATCTTATGATTGAATTGTACTCGACACGTCCTAAAATGAATGACACTACTAAAAACGCCTTCAGTACAATGCCTCACATGAAAAATATAAAGGTTCTTTCTTATCAACTTCAAGGCAAATTACAATGTAATTAATAATATTTAGTTTACTAATACGCTATAAAGTTCCACAAGAAAGGCTGTTTTTTGTAATTAAATGTAGTTATAATGATTACCGCTTAGAACAGGAAGGAAGAAGTCCTTGCTGCACCGAAAAGTGTTGGTAAAAATCAATTGTTTTTAAAACTGCTGTTACACAACTGAATAAAAATCGGTAAAATTACTAATGTTTCTTTTTTGAATAAGGCTACATTTCATTAACATATTTCTTACACTCAAAGTAAATTCCGATTTTTAAAATTCTTAAATGGTTCTGGACTTTTACGGCTCATATAATGCAATAATTGAATTTCCTGGAGGTCATTAAGACAGAAGTTTTTAATAAAACCCGAGGTACTTTACCGTCGACTCGACTTAAATCAGTTAGTTTATGCACGACTACGTTTCAATTTAATTTTATTTCTAGCTAGGTAATTATATATTTGCATGCGCGATCTCAAGGAAAAGTTTTCTGTTCAGGTTAATTGCTAAAACTGTAAAAACGCCAGCAGTGTGACAACCGTTATTATGATTTCATCAAAATTTACGAGTTTAGGTAACGAACGGCATTTAATGCTAGACATAATAGGCAATTGCAACGATCAAATTTAGCAATATTAATTGAAATGATTAGGACTTCAATATTTAGAAACATGAAAAATATACTTAAATAAATGCTGCTACTTCAACGCTTCTACCATTTTCGGCATGAAGGTTGTTACACATTGCTTTTATAAATCTCGCAAATGAGCTGCACAGTATAAAATTTATACAATTACGAAGGGTTGATTATGTTACAGGCAATTTGTATAAATCAGTTATTTTATATAATGGCCAGGCGTTTTATGTAATATCATAAATTGCCTAAAATACCAGTCCGTTTGTTTAATGTTTACGGTTGTAGGCCATATGTTATATTACGAATGAAGGTTATGTTAAATAATAATTCTCATCGCCAGGCTGTGTGTTGTTCTAACTTATGTAGGTTAGTTGTAGCCTTTAATCGTGTGTGTTGTAAACATCTTTACACATTCGTTTTATAATTTTTCGCTATTAGTTAACTTAGCTATTTACTATTGTTATCAGTTCGCCTGTATCTGGTGGTGATTTCACCGGTCGTTGCTTGATATCGGCGATGAGTTCGCCTATCACGAATACCTACAACACTTGCATGGGTGATGGGTTGGCGTACACCCGCATTAAACCCATTGGCTAACGAGTACTAACTTGTATGCACTTTCAAAAATAAATTGCGTAAAATGCCGACAGCATATTAGGGAATATAATAATGACTGAAATTATACAAATTACCTAGGCAACATATGAAAAATGGCGTTAAGTTAAGAGATGCATTTCAGAAAATATCTAACTTTTCTAGGCATCATATAAATTATCTAGCCAGTCTATAAAATGACTGATTTATACAAGTTGCCTATAACAGATACATTTCCAAATGTTGGAAAATAGGTAACAAGGTGGGATTCATAAAATATGGTCAAAAATTAATTTCATCTAGTATGGCTATGGAATAGTTTCTAATTTATGAACGCAACTATGTTTATACTTAAATGTCAAACTTGACATTTGATTGTTTAGTGATTTATAGTTGCATTCAGAAAGTAGGACCTATTCCATAGTCATACTAAATGAAAATAATTTTTGATTATACTATATAAATTAGCGGTGAAAATAATGATAGAGTAAACATTTTTAATGTAAGAGAACTTTCCAATAGATACCTGAATATTGATAAAAGAAAATCGATACAAAGTGCTTACATAAAAATGCATAGCGGTTCGACAGGAACAATAACATGATGGAATAGTTATTTGTTTCATTAGTAAAAAAATGCATGATTTCGGGACAAATAAGACAGATCGCCGGACTCCGCTGCGCGTCGTCCGGCGAGTCTTACGCGTCCCGAAAACGCATTTTTTGTACGAATGAAACATACTATTTTTTCTACAACTACTCATAAATTCGGTAATATGATTTATTATTTAGAATCAAACATTGTAGGTTATATTGTAGAACTGTCATGGCGCAAATAAACAATCACTGTACGGGAAAAATAAACAACAACGACGGCGGCTGCCGAATATTGACGAAGCGTTTGCTTTTTATTTAAAATTTACCGTGTACAACCCTATCTTGCGTCCATTTTTGTACTAGTGCAAATATGAATCGAAAAGTGTACAGTTGCCAAGGTAATTTGTGAACATCCCGAAATGACTTACTTTTTATACAAAATTATTCGACAATATGGCGTCTTATTCGTGTGGTTGGAGAAAAATAATATAATGTATTGTATCACAATTTTTTATTTGAAAGAAGCAGATATTTATTACATTGTAGAGCATGAAAATGAATTAAATAAGTATAGTAAACCTTTCTGTATTTTTATTTGGACAGTCTACAGCACTATTGCTACAAAAAAAAAAGACAAGTTCTAAATCTAGAAGGCATGAATTTTTATTATTTTAGTTGATGAAATGACTAGCAGTCATGTGAATAATTTAAACCCGTCATATGTCATATCAAATTTTGATAACAAAAACTACAACACAAAACAATTATAAAACTTGATAAATGTACAATTTGCCGAATAGTTACACCGTTTTCTAAGCAAGAAATAACCCTAGCTTTTGAAACTAAACTCATTCTAGGCATTATTGACAACGACGTTTTGAAATGATTTTTAATTAATTCACATCTCAGTTGTCACTTAAAAAAAGTTCAGATTCGCATAGCTCAAAACGTGTTCTAGTTTTTTAAGTAGCAATAGTACATACAGAACTAACAGTCAGGGTAATTCACCCGACAAGGTTTAGAGCCCAATTAGAGGGCACGTTGCAATTCACGAGCCCGATGTGGAGGTAACTTAATACCTACAGGAATTGATCGCGATAACTTAAAGGAATGCGCTTACATACGTGAATTGCGCCGGGTTTTCATGCACGCAATCTTGTGCAGGACCAACAGGACCATATTTAGATGCACTTTAACGTTCGCGCTTCTAAATACAGTTATTTGTGGGCATTTTTAATATTATTTAAATGTATCTGTATGGCGGATAGAATTATCCTGCCATTTTGACCTATCATTCTAGGTTTTACACGTATTATCTTTGGCAAATAGTGATCATTTGTAACCACTACTGAGGTATTTGAAAGTTTTAGGCATACTTAGCTACTTCGCCGCTTAGGTAAACGAACAGGGCAAATAATTTGTAAAATAACTAAGACGTACAATTTAAACTTAACGCCGCGACGAAGAGGCTCGCACCGTAGCCTAGCGAAATGTATCGTTACAGCCCCTAGCCCCTACCAAAGATAATATATACATAGATCTCTAAACACAATGGGCGTGAAGTTACGGTGAAAGTACTTTTGTACGCGCGTGACAGATGGCGTAAGTCATTGCTTTACTTTAGAAATGTAGCTGACCAAACATTGGTTCGTAGCAGATGTATTGGCTGCATGTTTGGACCAGCGTATTTGCAAACCGCACAGATAAACGCAGATACTAATCTAGAAAAGGGATTATTCTCAGCTTGTTATTTGTAAACAGAGTTCAAGTTTAATAGCACACTTTTATAAAATAATACATTGCAAGGATATTGCACACAATAAAACAAGTGTGATGTGAAAAATACTGTAAATAACTTAAAAAGTTGAAAAAATATGACTATTGTAGGTCATGTTTTTTCGTTAGAATATTTTGCAGCTAATTTTGTTGTTAATATCAATCTTTACTAATGGTTGTAAGTGAAATCATTAGTTGTGTCAAAGCAATGTTAGTTATTTTTCATTAAAAATCATTTTAAAAGTAACGTTTCGCTATTTAATATAGCTTCTTCAGACTTGATACAATTTGTTTATAACAATTTAAAAAAATTTTGGGACACACACATTTAAAAGGCACAAAAGTTTTGTATCTAGAAATAAGAAACATTTTATAAGTTAGATTTGTGAAACGATAAATTCCTCTGTTTTTTATTTTTTGGTTTGTTTTTTCTTTTTTATATTTATATTTGTTCCAAGTCATAAAGTGGTTATAGTTTTATACTATTAATTTCAGTTTTAAAATGGTTTAAGAATAGTGTAAAATTGGATTTAACTATTTGTTATTTTAAGAACGTTTTGCCCATCCCATTTTCAAAGAATAATAACAAGCTACAAACAAATAAAAACAAGAACAGCAACATTCTTAAAAGAAAAAGTCAATTACCACTTTAAGAAAAATCTCAATAAACACAATGCAAAAGTTTTCAATTGAAAAATGTCATAAACAAAACTGATAAGTTCTACAGCAAATTCTTAAAAAGTAAATTAACCGAGTGGCGATTTTGCTCGATTAAAAAACCAAAAGGTTAGTATATTACTAAGCATAATTATTCTAAAAAAAAAAACCAAAAGATTAAAACATTCCAACTAATCATAGTATTATCATCTTCCAGTGATCCCGAAATAGATGGTTCAATAAAAAAAAAAAACAAGAAACTTATTAAAAAAAAACAACAAACCAAGTGAAAGTAATACAAAAAAAAGGACTCCCTTGTATCTATAATACTTATATAGAAATTAAAACAACTTAAAAAAACCTCAAAACCACGGTGGAAGAACACCAACGTAAATGAGAAAAAAGTAAAATAGGTACTAAAGAAAAATTTACAAATAACAGCAATTTGAAAATCAAAATAAAAATTCGAAATCAACCATTTTAACTTAAAGACGGTAATAAACTTGGTTAAATTAACAATGATAAAACCATGATTAAAATTAAAAATGAACTAATTATATAATGAAAAACACCAATCTCCTTTTTTATTAACCTACACTATTAAATTTTACAGAAATACCAAATTAATAACACCAGAAATAATTTATAACATAAATCAAACCTTCCTTACCTATTAAACATCTATAACAGGTCTAAGAAAGAGGAAAAAGAGAGGAAATTAAAAAAAGGAAATAATTTCAAACAACTAACCAAGTAAGATAATCTATTAATTAAGTATCTTAAATAATTTTAATAGAAAATAATGTTTCTTTTTTAGATAACCACAAACTACTTAAAATAACAAATGGTGAAATCCAATTTTACACTATTCTTAAACTATTTTAAAACTGAAATTAATAGTATAAAACTATAACCACTTTATGACTTGGAACAAATATAAATATAAAAAGAAAAACAAAACAAAAGGTAAAAAACAGAGGAATTTATTGTTTCACAAATCTAACTTATAAAATGTTTCTTATTTCTAGATACAAAACTTTTGTGCCTTTTAAATGTGTGTCCCAAATTTTTTTTAAATTGTTATAAACAAATTGTATCAAGTCTAAAGAAGCTATATTAAATAGCGAAATGTTACTTTTAAAATGATTTTTAATGAAAAATAACTAACATTGCTTTGACACAACTAATGATTTCACTTACAACCATTAGTAAAGATTGATATTAACAACAAAATTAGCTGCAAAATCTTCTAACGAAAAAACATGACCTACAGTAGTCATATTTTTTCAACTTTTTAATTTTATTAAATAATACAGCTGTAACAAACAATTAATAGAAACTGTAAATAACGTGTTTGGAGAGCTAAAATAGTAGCAGATTTAATCTACATACACAATAAAAAAGAGTGACAAGTAAAATAAAAACTTAATTTTCAAAACAGTTTGTATGTAAGTAACGTATTTAGGCAGATAAAATATTATAAATGAAAACACTCCATTCAACAATAATTCGGGATTGTAAAAATTGTCATCAAATTTTAAAATTACGTAAAAATACAGTTGCTTTAAATTAACACAGTCAAACAAGTATAACGTCGAAAATACTATAAATAACTTATTAATAAGAAATTAAAATACTAATTTAACATAAGTATAGTAGGCAGTGCGCCTTTATCAAACAGTTTAAAGGAAAATTTAAATCTGTATAAAAATTGATTTACATTAAATTGCACACAGTAAAACAAGTGTGACATATAATATCAAAATATCTTTGTTATAGGTTGTAATTAACGATAAGTATAATTGCTAGGTCAAAAATCAGTTAAGTTACGTAAGTAATGAATGTCCAACTTGGCTCTTAATTTGTTATACTTATAGAATAATAATTTTACATTTCAAAATAAATGTAATTTTAAAAATGTAAAAGAACTCTTTCATTTACATACACTCGTTTACAATACATTATTTATTCAAATATTGTATAATACGAAATAGCATTAAACTATCAATATGTAATTCTATAAATGGAATAATAATTATTAATTAATACACAACATAATCGATCGCTGCATATTAATCGCTTCACCCTGTATAAAAATATAAAAATCTTATTAGAGCACGTGTTACGAAAATGCTTTTGTCACTTGTTTGGCAAGCATAATATAAACCTTCTACGGTATTTCAATAATATTCAATAAATATTTGCATAACATTAAAATGCAGTTAAGTATCCATTAGCAGTTTATCTACAAAACCATCTCTGCCGAAAACAAAGAATACCCGTTCTGCAAGTGGCAGGTAAATATGAATTAAGAAAGGACATACGTAGATATAGGCATTTCGCTCATTTCAGCCAGTTAGTTAGTTTGGCGCTACGTAATGGGATTCTTACTTCAAAATTTGTAGCTATCGAAGCGCCGTCTGCATGCAGCGTCCAGAACTAACCCTTTTATTGTGACCATTCACTAGAGATCTATGTATATATTATCTTTGCCCCTACCGTCAAATTTACTTTGTGCCCTTTCTAATGATCACATTATTAATAACCGATACAGTAACAAAATAAAATTGGTTCACACAACAATTTAAATTAATTTTGTATTTAAAATCAAAAATGAAAACGATCGCTGTATTTCTACAGAATAAGATAATTATGGAACAACAAGGCGACCTTCGCATTCTCCCAAAACGTAAAAATGCTCCATATAATGGAAAAAATGCCTAACTGTTAATCAGCAACTATTTAAAGACCTTATACGCATTACCCGCTTTGTTTTCAAATCAAAGGGGCCGCATATTTAAGGCGAAAGAGCAGGTTAATTAATAAGTTAATTAGTAGAATGCTAATGCGCGTGTGTATTGGATCATTTACCAAGTACCTATAGTTAATGGTGAGAGCTTGGATGTAAAAGTAATCAGATTGCCTGATCCAATGGAAATATAGGTTCGTTTACAGTCGACCTTTTGGTGCATAATTACTATTAACAGTTCTCTGCCGCTTTGTTAAAAATCCGAATGAGATCATACGAGGTGCAAATGCACGTAACAACGACCTTCACGTCGATGGTGCTTGCAAATTCGAGAGTCATAGTAAGAGGCTGGCTTTTCGCCGTTAGAAGAATACATGACGTCATTACACCGGCCGCGGGCGCACTTGTGTCTGCAATGAACATTAATCTTTGTGTGTGTTCCGCGTTATTGTACTTCAAGTGATACGCCGTTGACTCACGTTCCCCTAACACGTTTTAAATTAAATCATAAACATAATTACAACACATTTATGGAATCGCAGAATTATTACTATGATTAAAAAAAAACTCAGAAAACACAGAACGCCAATATGAGTGTGATTTTAGGAACTACTGTTTCAGACATTAAATCTAACAACCATTGCTTGCAAAATTGGTTGTCCATTGGATTATGTTTTCCTTCTATCAGCTGTTAAATATAGCTAAGTGCAGTTTGCCGAAGTTGGAATATCAAAACATTTTACAACGCTAATTAGTTGTTATGTTCGCTCTCATCTTCAGTAGCTGCACGAAGTTTCTGCAGTATATTTGCATGGCCTATACTTGATGGACGTAGTGACAAAACCACAGTTCAAGCAAAGAAGGGAGAGAAATGTTATCGTCAAAACAGTTGTTGAAGAATATATCTCCTGTACAATCACGAACATATAATTACAACGAAATTACTTCGGTCTCTGCAAAACAAATTTTAGCTACAACGAGCGGGAGCGGTCCAGATGGCGAATGAAAAATCTGCATGTCTGCGCCCAGCAAAAGTAGCAAAACAGACCCACGATTCATATCGTCACAACGCGTTTCCTAGCGGGTATAAACGCGAATCGCATAATTAGCACCATTAACTCAAAAAACGCCTACTGTAAGGTAGACAGCGCCCCAGGAACACGTGCAATAAAAAAAACTCGCAAAGTTTGCAACATGGTTGAAAGTAACTGCGTTGCCGCTTCAGAAAGCCGGAAACACTTCCACACATTCGGCGGCTTTAAGACACATGGGGAAAAATCCCCAAAAAAACGGGCCTCACGGCCAACAATCAACTATTTAGCTTACTGGTTCGCAGAAAGGAAATGCTTGCAGATTCAACAATTCGCCGAGCGTCGCTGTCGAATACCGTCGAGTGAAGCAAGGAGAATCTAAGCCGCAAACGCCGAAATCAAAACGGGCCGTTACACAAAAGAGGATCACATCAAGTATAGCGAGTTTCTAGAAGAAACTGCGATTTGACAACGAAAATCTGGTTGCGATTGGCTGTGATGGAACCGTTGTATACGCTTACATTAAGGGAGGCGTAGTAAGACTGCTGGAGAAACGGCAGTGGTTTGTCTGCATGCTTCATGCAAATTCACTTCCTTCTCGGCATCTCTTTCATCATTTTGATGGGTAAACTTCCGGATTTTCAGGTCCTATTGGCAAGCATCTTGAATCCTATGAGAAACTACCTGTAGTTGAGTTAGAACTGGATGCGAGTCAGAACTGCTTCAGCAGAAGTTTGCAGCGCCGATACAAGGGATGGTGTTAAAAGAGGTTGTTTTCCGGAAAACCATGCCTTACATGAAAGCAGAGTACGTCTTGAAGAAGTAACACTGTGCAAGAAATTCTCTAGTACTCTATAATGCAAATGAAATATAGCTATTTGTGTAATGTGTAGTGTTTCTGCAGCTCTTATTTGTAATTCATTAAACAAGCTAAACTAGGTTTTATTTGATCTACCTTGAAACCAAAGCGAATAGAACGTTTGAGCAACCGTATATGGTAGGTATGTATAGACTATGCAATGTAAACATAGTTCTATTTTCCGCGCTATTGAATAAGTTTAACCCTAACGGGGGTATATTACGAAATTATTTTACTGCTTGCTGGTATCGTAAAAAACGTTATAATTGGGAATTTTCAAGATCTTTGCAAAAACAGAAAATGTTGACCGAAAAAAATATACCATCATAGTCACAATACTAAGTAGTGCATAAGGCAACTTTTCCGAGGTACTAGATTTTAAAAAAATGTTTCATTCCATCCTATTGCACAGGCTGCTATGATGAATTGTGGAGTCAACTAAGTGACAACTTAATCACCCCTCTTATAGCCAATGCCAGCTCAGCTTTTCGATGTGACGTCGGCGTCGGCACAAGTAGGTCGAGTTGGCCAATGATTGAATGCACTCCGCCTCAAGCCTTGTGATAAGAGGCTCGATAAATTTAATCATTGGCCAATTCGAACTACCTATGCTGACGTCACGCTGAAGAGCTGAAGCCTTGTTATTCAACTGATATGGTTACAGCCCAGCCATGGCTGCTAGCGACTTTAACTTTTAAATCCCAAGAAATACCTTCCGAATCGGCCGTCTCCGGGGGATGAAAAATGGAAACATAGAACGGAGGTTTGCAAGGCAAAATATGTTTTCCGGAAGATTGTGTCGCTGAAGGAGAGTGAAGGCAAATGGGAAGGGGGAGAGGGCTACACTATATAAATAATCAATACATTGAATTGCTATTATTTCAGTACCGGAGCTATAACCTGTAATAAGCTTAGAGTTCAACGAATTTTTTCACAATTTTGTATCACCATCACACAGAATCAGGGAAAATGAATCTTATAGATAAAGCTGATAATTATATGCACTCAAATGTACGAAAATATGCGCATTTATATGCATACATTTTGTTGAGTATATGCATCCAGAGTTATAATATAAGCACATAATATGCTCTATTTTTTTTTAAATAACTAGTAGTTTTTTAAATAATGTAAAAATTTTAATTATTTTGTATAAGAATATTTATTTTTCTAATTTTTATTCAAAGACATCATTCATTTTAACGTTTTGACTATATAAACATGGACTACCAACGCCAACTTTACGTTGTAAGCAACATAAAAATGAGATTTCCCCTAACGCCGCCAGACTACTATTCACCCAACACTCGTGAAATGGATTATATGTTGGTTGATTCCTTATACATTGTTTCTACAGAAAAAGTGGGGTTGCTGGCAGTCTATGTTTATATAGTCAAAGATTTTAACGCTTATTTCGATACGCGCACTGCATTCCAGCTACAGGAAGTAAAAGTATATATCTCAGTTGCAAATTTTATTAATAATTTAATGAAATAATAAATTTTACAAAAAAATCTCAAAAAGTTCATACATTACAATGTATTGCTAAATATAACCAAATATGCAAAAATCTAGAAAGTATGCTCAAAATAAATATGCAAAATATGCAAAATTAAACTTGGCTTAAACGATTTGTTTTCACATAATTGGTATATACATATACAGGGTGAGGCACCTAAAGTGTTACAGAGCAATAGCACTCAAACTATTGATCACATCCAAAAATGTTTCAGACAAAAGTTTCAGTGTTCGAGAAGGCCGTCATATTGAATCACTCTATTTTTTTATCTGTGGAGGCGCTGAAGCTACGTCAAGGTCAACTCCACTTTTTTAAATGGAACCATGTATTTTTTTTATGAAATTATTACCGATTTGAAGACGAATTCAGCGACCTGCAACACAAGGTCATTCTAGTCACGCAAAGTATGAAAATAGTCGAAAAATCGAAAAATGCAACAGTGCAACAAACACGAGTCAACACGACGGTGCACCACCCCATTATGCTATGTGTTTAAGACAAGTGCTAAATGAGATTTTTGGCGAAAAGTGGATAGGACGAGGCGGTCCTGTAGCTTGGCCACCTCGTTCGCCAGATCTAACATCACCAGATTACTTTTTATGGGGTTTTGTCAAAGATCGCGTAATGGCGGTAGCACCTACCACGCCTGACGACATGAAAGACAGAATACGCCGAGCATGTACCGAAATTACACCACAAATGTTGGCTGAAGTTAAACGGTCTTTTCATCAGCGAATTAACAAGTGCTTACAAGTCGAGGGTCATCACTTCGAGCATCTTCTGTAGGTAGACCCAAACCAAGGTTAGTAGATCCTTTGAAAGTGATTATTCCAATATTTTTCGATTTTTCGACTATCTTTATCTTTAAACTTTGCGTGACTAGAATGACCTTGTGTTGCAGGTCTCTGAATTCGTCTTAAAATCGGTAATAATGTCATCGAAAAAAAAATACATAGTTCCATTTAAAAAAGTGGAGTTGACCTTGACGTAGCTTCAGCGCCTCCACCGATAAAAAAATAGAGTAGTCCAGTATGACGGCCTTCTCGAACACTGAAACTTTTGTCTGAAACATTTTTGGATATGATCAATAGTTTGAGTGCTATCGCTCTGTAACACTTTATGTGCCTCACCCTGTATATATATATATGCAAAGAGTTTCGCCGGAATATCAATTATACAAAATATGCATTTGCATATGATATCTGCTTTACTTATACAGCACACAGGAATGAACACAACGTGGATACTATTTTAAAATTAAATAAAAAATTTGGCTATTGTCTTGTAAACGTTACAACTAATTTCTGTGTCATGGGTGCCAATACTACTGACTTCTATTCTACTTCAATCTGAACCCAACATTCGTCCTGGAATTTTATATGTGAGGTTTCTGAGATGTAATTCTGTTTTCTTAAAATAGTAATTTACGTTGGAAAACCGGGAAGTAGTGTTTCACAGGTCGACCTAGGTAGATTCCAAGGCGAGCCGAAGACGAGCCCTGAAAGCTTGGGGAGACCTGCAAAACACTTTCCGGTCATGTATCGTACAATATTTTTTTGCGACATCCAAGTCCATAATATCAAACTTGCGAAATCACTTTCCAAAACTTAAAAAAATATATAACATTAGTATCTATTATTTGACTTACCTAAACAATATCACAAATTTGTTTCCATAGTAACGAAGGCATCAGAGATCGGGCAAGAAAAAGGTTTGCCGACCCCTGATGCCCGTTTTCTGATCTTGGCCGGCAAAACGTTACTTTCCGGCGAAAACATTCTCCAGAAACTATATATTTTCTAGACGGTCGTAAAAAATTCAATGTTTTTGTCATAAAAATTTCATAACTTTTGTCAGGCCACGTCAAATTCGAGATTTGCAGGTTAAGTTTTGCGTCAGTCTGTGTCAAATAAACAAAATCTAATCTGCTAACCTCGAATTTGACACAGACTGACTGCCACTAGCAATACACTTCAGTACTACCAAATGCATAACACGAATCACGGGCCACTCTAGTTATAAATTTATTTGATATATCAATTCTATAGCTGACTCCCAGTTAATTTATCACTTTTCACAGCTGTAAATACAAAATTTATGTGTTTTAGAGCTTTATCGAGTTGTTGGATAAAATTTTATATTGCACGAGTGTGTTATTACGAATAATTCACTCGAGAAATGACCCAACTTTTGCTCGTGGATTATTTGTAGCATAACACACTGGTACCATAAATAACTATTACATCTGACTTTTCCATATTCAATTGATCTAGGAAAAAAATGCAAATTATGAGGGAAGATCCCCTGCAATCACAACACGAATATTAGCACTAGACGATGAACAATATCACGTCTGAAAACAAATTTAACTGTTCTTTGTTGCAAACGATTCATTCGTGGGTAACAATACTAACAATGCAATTATTTACTTTAGTACTGGTGTATTTTCATGTCATCTATACGTCTTTTGTCGTATCTAGTCAGTCAATCCATGGATCTTTAAAATGCTCAGATTAAAGCTTAATTAATTTCTATAACCAAACTCGGAAAATTACGAAATACGCCCAATCGACACATATAGACATCGTAGCACTTGAAGTAACGCTCGTTTTAGAAATTAAACAACTCTCTTACTAATATTATATATCTGCCGTAGGCATAAACACAAATTTAGCCAAATGTTCATTTGCCTAAATGCCAGTTATATAACGAAATTCGTTTTAGGTTAGTTGCAAACTTTGTGAATTGTTGATGCAGTATAGCTTTTTACACCACAATGTATGTTGGTAATGTTGAATAAATTATAATAGTGTTGATTTTAAAGTTTAGATTATATTCACTAAATATATACAAAATAGCACTTAAGAGTGATGTCTGTGTTGTTGAATGGTAGCTAAGTTACAATATTTGTCTGCTATCTGCAAAGACCAGTGGGGGTGCGTAAGTACCCAATGAGAACGTCCGGTAAGTTTTCGCATGGAACCAAAATTCTGCGAGTTTCTCAAGACCAAACGCAATGTCGTGTTAGCCCATTATTACTGAAATAACTGGGCGATCTTCCAAAGAAACAAAATTAGGTACACTTAGGTGCAGAAGCCGGCCGCCAGCTCAGCGAGTGGAGGCGTGTAGTTCTTATGAACAAAACGGTAGAACAATAATTAAACAAATGCCCAGAGCGCCAACAAATTTTGAAATATCGGCGAATGCACCCCGGTGTTCTAACGAGAATTTGTAAACTCAATACCAAATTACCAAACACTATATTATACTTCCTGAGGGATAGCTTCAAACAAAGTAATCAGCCGTAACTAAACTCACCCTGTATATTGGCATAAAGATCATATAATTTCGTTCAAATATCACAGTACAAGTAAATACATAATTATCACAATACGTTGCATCAGTTAGAATCACAGGATCGCTCTACATTACTTAATTACAGGCTACAACATACTTACAGACTTATAACAAAATACAGCAATATTAAAGACTGCACACACTAAAAGAGCGGCCTAGCAAGCCACCTGGTCGCAGGACCTCCTAGCTCAGTCTTGGAGGAAATCGTAAACGCAGTTCCGGCTCGCGGCCAATAAAGTCGTAAGGCAGTAGCTGGTGTCTTTCAGCGCAAACTGCATCGCGACAGCGAGATAGGGATGCCAAAGCAGGAGGGAAAGCAACGACGGTTCCTTCTCGTGCCCTAGGTAGGCGCTGTAGCGGTCGCCGTGGACACGGAAAACATTCGAGCGCCGCACCTGATTCGAAGCGGCGAGCGGGCCCCAGATTTCACTGGCTGAACGAATTAGAGCGGCATTATTTATGCCTGGCACTGCTTGCTGTGAATGAGAAAATGAGTCCAACGATAGAATACACAACTACAAGGGGTCCTAATGCGTCTAATTACCCACCCCAGATAAAGATTTTAGGCACATGGAAAGCTCGTGGTTGCAATTACCAAGAAATCCGCACAAGGCGTAGGAAAACTTCCTCTCGTGAGCTCGGGGCATCAAAGCCACAAAACGTGAAGGCTTGCATATCACCAAATACGCCAAACTAACCAAAAGCCTCACTAAAACATCCCCGAAAGCTCTTGAATTGCTAAAACCTCCGTACTGCTTGTTTAAAAGCTGCTAGCGGAAAGGAACGCGTCGAAGACCACAATCGGCATTTCCAAGATAAAAGCGCATCGAGGTTATCGCAGCCAAGTGCGAACCATTCCCGCGACGCGCGGGAAAATACCATTCAAATTCGAATTCAAGAAGGCGGCAAAAGTTTATTGTAGGTTCAAACGCGCTGGCACCTTTACGACACTAACGTTGTAAACTTAAGAAATGCATTGAACGTACTTGAGAATAATTTACGCGAAACTGCACAAAAGCGTAAGAACAGTTTGAATTTAGAGAAAAAGATGAACAAAGATATGTCTACTTAATTAACTTAAAACTAAAGTTTAACACTTTGATCTTTTTTTATACTTCAATTGTCTGTGTTGTGTCCAGTCGGCGTTATGCTTATGCATTAGACACTTAGCATACGCTTAGGCCAATAATAATTCGTCTAAATTTGATTGATGCCTACGATATATTCGTATTCCTATATTCATCACTGTCGACTTAAGAGATTAGCAAAATGCAAATGAAAATATACGAACCCATCCACAAATAGAACATTTAGTTAACATCTTTATAAGTTTAAAAAATATAACATTCTATAATAAATCGATAAACTAGTAAAGTAAAAACACTGCATTTGAACCTATATGAATTTCATTTAAATGTCTTATTTCGTTTTAACTATTCGATTTCGACAGTCATTACTGTATTTATAAAATGAGAAACATTTTGATAGTTCTGTGAATTAATGTATCCTTAAATTAATTCAATATAGATTAAGCATTAATTTTTAAAAAATGTTCATGAAGTAGGCATGGCGATTATTCTTGCTTTACTTCCAATTAATATTGATCTAGTTACGCCTACTTCTTTAAAAAAACAACGGGAAATACTCGTACCTTTACGGTATGTACATCTAAGCACAAAGTTCAAAAATATAAACGAAGTGGCTGTCAGATGCAGCCAAATTTGGGAAAATTAATTACTCCGATATTCAAATGTCGAACAATTTATTAAGTTACAGCGCGTGGTTTACGAGGTGATTTGTCAGAAATAAATTTGAAAACACGGTGTGCCTGTCATAATTAAGCAATCGTTGTGACATTTATGTAATAAAGTATAAACTAATAAATTTTAGAATAGCCTACAAAGTTTTGCTTGTTTTACTATATTTGTTTTTGATAAAATGTATATACATGTCATACATGCATATGCAAGCTTGTCTCTTTTGCTTTTCGGCGTTGAATATATTCAGACCCTACGGCATACGCAATGGAGGTAATAACAATAAGCTGTATTCAATTTGCATTAATTAACGAAATTTCAACTTTTAATGAGTGTTGCGCCAGGCACATACAAACTACCTATGGATTTTCCTAAACTGAGTAAAGGTAATAAATCATTATGGAACATAATAGTTGCTTAACAAGCGTAACACATATGGATTGCAAGTAGAATATCGGCCTATAATAATTATTGATTTTATTTCGTTTAAATCTCCATGCAATTAAATTTATTCCAAGATATAAGCTAGCTTTATTTAATTAATAAATAATTGCCCATCGTCCTACTCATTTCAGGTCTACACGACTACTTACTATTTAATTTTCCCACAATTGCTTTATATAGAAACAGCACAGTAGATCTTTAAAATTTCAGGAGTTAATGATGCACATAGATCTATTTATACTAACTTGTAACAATTTACACATCCTGCCTAAGGTGTCAGTCGGTAGTCGGTTTAAAAGGTCTAATTATAAAAAACAAATTAAGAAACTGAACTATATATCATGGTTTGCATTAGAACGCAGCAGCAGGTTTACATTGCAAAAAATTTCTGAGGTAGATCAAAGTTGTCTAAATCTTGCTAATCTGTATAAAAAATTGTAGTCCTAAATGGGTTAACTATTAAATAATTGAGCATCAGTTGCAGGGTAGGCCAAAATCTATTTTGTTTAATTTTGATCGGGACAATTGACGAAACCGAAATAAACGAAACGAAAGAAATCACTGCATGATACCTACCAATTTCTTGTTTTTTTGATATTATGTATATATCTATGCATGGCTGTATACGTGATATCCCTACTATAGACCTCCAATTGTACCAAACGAACATCGCTATATATAAACGTTTGTTGTGCCTACGACTCTGTCTGAGTCACCTTTTCATCGGTACCAATCGGGTGTAATTCAATCGCGATCGGCCGTCGTGTCATCGCGTCCTTTATAACGCCGCGATAAGCAAGTCCAACAGACGCGTGTCCGTAGGCGAGCTGTTAAAGAAAGCGTCTGACAAGTAATCACATTCCGTCTGGGTGCAGATTTGAATCCGAATGCGACGTTTTTTCCCTTACAAATGAATCTGGTTCGAATTTTAAGCGTTAATTTTTACTGTTTCAGTATCATTAGCAACATTGATTACCTACGATTTGGATGTTTTTTATGGTTAGTGCGAAACCACTACGGATGAAAAACCGCAAAAACAAATGCACTGAAAAGTGGTGCTGAGGCTGAAATTCAAAATTCTGCACATTCCGATTTTGACACAGTTAGGAATGTCGGTGATGAGATCGGCGTAAGTGGGTAAGTTGATACAAACACTAATAGCAGATACGATATATAGCAGTAAAGTAAAGTTCACAACCATTTTGCATGAGACGAGTGCGAAGACGAGTCGCAGCAGTAGCAGCTTAAGAACAAGACCTACATGCTCCGGCCTGACGTCAGCACAGGTAGGTCGAGTTGGCCAATCATTGAATTTACTCCGCCTATGCAATACTGCAGTATCATCAGCTTCGACAAAAAGAACAAATGCAACACAAGGTGATCATATTGTTTTTATTTATTGACTCTTCATTTGTATTCGCTTAAAACCCAAAATGTGAAATAGTATGAAATAAAGAATGTTTCGAAATTATAGACTCAGCTCCTTTGTTGCCCCGCCCATAAACATCGAATTTGTACTGTAAAAATTCGTTTAGTACACTTGTAGCGTAAATAACAATTTTATACAATCAGAAGTACATAATCGCTTAGGAATGTCGACCGCTTCAAAACTAGCTGCAATATATAAAATGCTTAATGTAAATTTACTTGATACTAAGAATCTTTCGAAGGTTGTAAACTGTAGAGATGGATGTTTCGATTCGAGACTGACCTATAGGCTAGGCTTGATCCTTTACTATATTTTTATATTTTCTATTTGTGTGTTACTGTTTCAGAACGAATACTTACTTTTATTTTTGTAAAGTCTGTAATACCTAACAATCTTTTCGTTTATTGACATTTTCGTGTTGAGTTTCTTGATTTTGTTAATTTTGAATAAAGGTTTATGTCACCCTGAACCATCATCATTCATTTTGTATATATTTTCCTAAAATATTCTATAATTTTGTATTGATAATTCTACAGCAAATAATTGAAAGTAAGAAAACATGGTAAAAATCACCAATATTAATTTTTCTTATAAGACGGTTAAAACCGGCTTTAACCTTTGGGTTTTTTCTTTTTTCCATGGACGATTCATGCCAATTCTGATCAGTTAAACATACATTTGAAGCTGCTTGTAAGCCTATTGTTGGGAAACACTCAACAGTTCTGTTAAGTTTTTGCATATGTTACATATTCTAGTTACATTTTGTACAAAATACCGGTATTTTATTTCCTGACTTGTTTGAACCCTTTTTCCGTTTAAAATAGTGATAATTCCTATATTTTCGTTTAAAACCCAATGACGCATTCATAAGAAACAGAGGAAGTAGTAACTAACAATAGCCATTAATATCATTACACGTTCTCCCAATTTCAGGTTAAAATAACAAGGCAAGTAGTAGACAATTGTTTTAGTAAAAAACCCAGCTCAATATGGAATGGCACTACTCGTATTGCTACTTAGATAAACAGGAAATATTAAGAAAATGTATACTGCTTGTTGAAATTTCTCCATCTATATAGTAACACAAAAGTCGATTGTATTATGATACTAGCGAGAGTCATATAAGATATAAGTATTGGAAAGTTGATAAGTACCTTTCAACAGTTCTGTCCTTTTAATCAACTGAAACATATACTATTTATAATATTTAACAACTCGAACATCTGACTTTTAAAAACATCAATTATATTTCTGAAAGAAGCAGAGGGTGAAACGTTATTCCTATCTGCGTTCAAGGCCCCGTCAAGTGTAGGGGCTTGAGAATATTAAAAATAGTCAGCTGAAAACTGCGAAATCGCTTTCATGGAGTCCCGTTTCTAATTTCGGACTTGTTTGTTTCTTCTTATAATAACAACTTTCCATTTGAATTTTCGACCGTTAAAAAATCTGTGGCTTGTAAAGTAAACATTAGCTGTTACGCATGAAAGCTAATGGTCGATACGCAACCGGAATTGCTTGCAAAAGAAACGCGTATTTTTGACACAAAACCGGACCAGTAAAAAAGCAAAACTTGTAGAAAATTCCGCGGTGAAACCTCGGAAACGCTCCTGAGCAGGAAGATATACATGCACTTTTGTTTTTAATCACTTGAACGTTTTCTAACACGTCCCTGCACGCGTTGTTGAACAGTTAGTCGAGTACGTGTTGTATGTTTAATTGGGCGTCTGCACATATTAATTTTGGCATCGGGTCATCGTGTTACTGAACGTCGATGGCTTGACGAAGATGCACAGGGAAATGACAGTAAAGGTCTCACGTCCTAAATCTATGCTTACACAAAAATCTGGATAAAATAGGTCATGTTTTCACACACATAAAGCACATCCTACCACGCCTAAATTGCATTATAATGATGACTTTGTGCTTACGTATTCACAGATGTACCTGCCTTGGCATTAGCAATTATGAGAACAATGGAATGTTAGGATGCTGCCCAAAATAATGTCTGCATAGATTCAATTCTAAACATTTTAGGTTAATCTTATCGTAGTTCACTAAGCTGTGCTAATGATGAATAATATTCTATTTTTATATCGTATCATAACGGGTTAAAACAACACAACACGTTTTTATCTAATTTTGATGTAGGCAATACATATATAATTACATTAAATTATATCACATTCACACATTCGATTTATCGAAATAACTTCATTAAGTATGCATATTGCCAAAAATAATTGTTCAATTTTCATATCTCTGTGAGCATGTGATACATGATCGATTCCTAAAGCTTCTGTACAGTTTCACAGGATGCCTTGCACGTAGCTAAGAACTACCTACTATTCAAGAATTTTTATATTTTAGTGCAACTATCGTTTCTCTTAGTTAAAATTGAATATTTATATAACCTACACAATTGAAGCGAAAACTGCTGAAAATTATGTTCAGGATAAATAAACAACATTCTCAAATCAAGAGTCTTGATCTAATAATATTATGAAAATACAGATTCCGTGCATTCGGCAATGCATGCCAAGAATCTAGAAATTATTGCTGCTGCTGTTGATTACCTCTTTTTGTCAATTTATGCGACAATAAATAGCGATGAACATGCCACATGGAGGTCTTCCAGAAAATTCTACCCAAGCCTGATGAAAAGCATAATTATTTGACCAAGTAACTTAAAAGCAGTGTCATAGCGAGGGGGTCGTCATAAGTTCACAGAAGGCACAAACTTCCTCAACTATAATTATAATTAAATATTCCGATAGACTGAACTTAGCACTTCGTCTGTGATCGGCCGTCATGTTGCGTGGCCTTTATAGCGCAACAACAAACAAGCATAATGTGTACGTCTTTGTAGGCGAGTAGTTACAGCGCCTAACAATCGGATTCCCCAGGATCGAATCCCACCCACGGCATTTTTGTTTTCGTTGCTAATTAATTAATTAATTAATTAATCTGAAATGAGTATTTACTTTTTTAAGCGTAAAGCAGAATATACGATAAGATTTGTCCGAGCAGAAATTGAAAAAAAATGTTAATGTTTCCTTTGTAAAAACAAATGTTACCATTAAAACTGTTCTTAAAAGTCATAATCTGATTGTTTTTAATGACATATTTCAACTTCAAGTGACAGGTAATAGTAATACCATACTCTTAATTTTTACAAGAAGTCTGTATGACACTTTGTTAAGAAAGAATAACCACTGAAAAATTGTTAACAGGTTATTTCGTTAAGTACAATTGTGTTCATTAAAGTGTTGTACAGCATTTGTGCTTTGTGAATATAAATTAATTACACAAAGTTAAAAAAAGTGTTGTAAATCCAAATATTTTGAAAGTACCCATCTAGGTCTACCTAGCTAGTGATATACTGTGAGCCTTTGTTGAGCAATAACATAACCACCAACAAACTTACAACTGTCGCTGTACAACACACTTTTGAAAACGACAGTACGTGTAACGCCCAAAATTCACCGATACTTTAATTTTCCCATTTGATACTAGTATATTATTCAACGAGCGTATTATGATAGCTATTACTCACGGGAAGGAAGTTTGTGACGCGAGCCGAAGGCGAGTGTGGCAATTTTTCCGAGTGGGTCATAGCCATTACACGCGAGTAAAATACTATATTTTTTGTATAACTGTTTAACAGGAAGGTTAACTTTTTGGTATAACACTGCATTAGCGATAATTCGATGATTAACGTTAAACTAAATGCAATAATACCTTGAGTTACTGTTATATTATTAAGGGAGTGTATTGTTTCAATTATGCAGTTCAATGTACATAATACTATTTAGGATGATCTAATTAAGATAAGACCATAAACAATATGTTTTCAACATTCACCGGAACACCCCCTAAAGTTCTCTCTTATAGCTACAAAATCCCAATAATAGACAGACTGCAGCTATCATTTTTATTCATGTACATCAATCGCAAAAAACAAGAGAACTTAGCGAAAACGCGTTCAACTAGATACATAAATCTCTTTTCGTTTCCTAGATTTATCGCCGATAAAATGAGTTTCCTTCTGATATTATTGCATATTAACATTGCTCAGTTTTCCTAGCTTTCACTCTAGTTCCTTCCTATGTAAACTAATCGCCGCTCTTAGATTCATAGTAGAACCCTGAACTGCAGTATTCAAGTTAAAATTGTTTATTGCTATTTATACTACTATACACCGATTCTTATTGACGAATAATGTCATACTGTAGCTTTGAAAGGTGTCGGTTTATAAGGTTAATTCAAAATTTGCGTAACTTTATTTAAGAACGCTCATGTACGTTGGTTGCAGCTTTGCAGTAACACTAATATGTTCTAAACGATACTCATCTGGCTCGTTTCCAATCTACTAAAAGCTACATGCACGCACGGACACGAACAACAAAATTATACCCCTTATTTTTTCCGCAATTTCAACATGTGTGGTCTCAATTTGTTCGGAGTAAAGGGGAAATTGATACCCATCACTGTCTGCTAGCTAAATTAGTCTCAGAAGTTTCCTCATAAACATTATCAAAAATGAAAAACCTATACTAGAATCACGTCAGGATACTGAAAGCTTTGATTACGGTAATTTCGTTATTAAAACTAAGTTTCAAGTCATTACCCCAAAGCGAAATTTTTGACGTTGCCACGATGTTGCACAAATAACTGCAAGGTTATCTCCGACGGGTGAAAGAAAAGCGTTTTAGTGCTCAGTTGCGACTGCAGAAAGGTTGCTTAGATCGCTACTGAAGGCGTTTATAAACATGTTAAGTTTAAGAGAAAGTTCTTTGTATTTTGACTTTCCAACCTCTGCACGTCGCAATTAAATGCTACAGATTTACTTCACCTTCAGAATGCATATCTGAGACGAAAAAGTATGTCATTTTGCATAAAACCTCGTTATGCAAGTTATGCGTCATGATTCGAATAAATGGAACTTGTATTATTCTAAATTAAATTAACAATGCTGCTCTATATTCGTAATGAGATGTTTTGCAATCCGTCCGAAAGTGTAATTTATTTTTTATGAAATGGCTTGCGTTTTGACTTTATGTGTATTTAAACTGCTTTGATTGGCAAAGGTAGGAAATAGTGAGGAAATAACGTTAGATTACGATGTTATACTCACTGCGTAAAAACTATATCCACGTGCTGTGTTAAAAATACATACAAAAAGCATGTTCCCATATGGGTAATTATAGATATTTTATGTATTTACTACCTCTACAGTTAGCTAAAGATAACATTAACCAACAAAATACATAAAAAACTGTTTTTCTCTCTACGACTTGAATGCTTTACTGATATACTGGTATAACTGAGAACACCTTTTAAAAAAGGCTGATAATGGTATTATGTAACTGTTTTGATTTGAAATGAATTATAATCTCGTATTTTGCCGTGTGATTTTAAATATCTATGTTATCTAGGGAATTTTCGCGCGTGTTGGCACTAATTTCTGCACTAGGCAGCTTTTTTTTTATTGTTATGAAAATAATTGTAAGAACTTGTTTCGTTTGCCAGTTTACTTTGTGATTAACGGATTTTATCGGGCTTAGGCGATGAATAATATTATATATTGATTGGAATCTTCGATGTTACCTTTCGGTTAGACCGGGTGAAAAAAAAATGCAATTACATCA
This sequence comes from Agriotes lineatus, assembly GCA_940337035.1. Classification (NCBI taxonomy): domain Eukaryota; kingdom Metazoa; phylum Arthropoda; class Insecta; order Coleoptera; family Elateridae; genus Agriotes; species Agriotes lineatus. The sequence goes on from CALNHX010008171.1 coordinate 40,790, forward strand.
GGCCGTAATTTATTCCTAGGCCTATATTTGTTCCCCTTTTTAAATTTACCTACATCAATTGTGACTCGGCTTTTGTTTACTGCCATTGATCATGAATTCAACTTGGTGTGGGCTGTATTTTCGAGTTAGAGCTGTGTGAAGTTGTGGTTGGTGACAAGGCGTCCATATTGTATGTTAGCACTGTGCTAATAAAGTCAGCTACCTTTATATACAGGGTAGTCATAATCAGCAGTAAAACATTTTACCAAAGCTTCTTTAGACTAAAACAAAGCAAATAAACTAATACACATTAGCACCACAATGCTCCCTTAAAAAGATACAAGTTGTTAATGATCAAAATCTATACTTGGAAAGTAAACATTTCAATTTTTAAAATCAAGTAACCTGATTTTGATGTCAATTTTAATTTTGAAACAATATCAAGACACCGGCTGTCATAAACAGCCATTAATTGTTTAAAAGACTCTTTTGCACTTTCTAAAACACCGATTTACTTTCGAAATGGGTCATTTTACTCAGCCACGTCCCGACTGCAATTCGCTATTATATTTTCTTTGATTCCTAGTATTTTACCGCCAATTAATATTGTAGTCGTGAAAGCCTTCCACCGGTAAGTTGTTGTCTTGATTTTGTAGGCACCATTATTCTGGAACAAATTAGTGTGGAGTTGTTAAAGCGATCAAGATTGTTCCTGGCACTCTTATAGTGTCAACCTTGTTTAACTCAAGAAAGGCATTAGCTGGATCGTATCCACGCCAGTCAGTCGAGCACATTTTTTGTAACTTCACCACATTTGAAACCAGCAACATAACTTCCAGCTATTCCATAGCTAAGGCTAATTGCTTTAGGCGGTGGCAAATAGTAACTAGTAAAAATGCAATGCACTAGTAAAGGTTTTAATTAATCATATTTTAATAAATCACAACAAAACGATACGTTCTCTATTTCTTTCTATGCCGATAATATATTTTTCCGATATCGTTAGATAACGTAAAATTTTAATCAATATTTTTAAAAATAGATCGTTTATTTGGTGTCACCTTGAAGATAAACATAACTGTTAAGAATATGAAAACAAACTAATATTGATACTTTTAGGTTACTGTTTCTTAAGCAATTTCCTGATAATTTTGCCATCATGTATAACAAGGTTAACAAAATTAATACAACATGCTGTCTATTATGCCATTGCATATACTGTTAGATTATCTTTTTATCAATATGTAAATGTCATTAATTGGATGTTATAGTTATAGTTCTGAATCTATGGAAAACATTCTTAACGGGAAGAAAAGCATAAAGCATATGTATAATTTTTTGGCGGTGACGAAAGCTATTTTCTTATGGCATATTATTAAATCATAGTTTCCGAAAGAGTACAGCCACTTTACTTGTTTTAAAACCGGAATAATTAAAGATAATAACACTATCCTCAGTTTTTTGTCTTTAAACCGTTTCCGTTTGCATTTAATTATTCAAATACCACTTCTAATACGAACAAAAGAATATTTACCCACTTACGCATTTCCGAAAATAAAACCTAATGAGCGCAGTTAATGCCAGCTCACAATGACGCCGAATTATGACAATGAATTCACAACAAAACTATAAACAGTTTTGATCTTATCACCCCGTGTTTTCACTACAAATGCGCGAGTCTCCCACAACATTCCTTTTCGTTACAGTCGACTGAGAATAAGCCGGAGTAAATTAAAATTATTTTGAATTGCCAGCCATCATAATTTGGCGTTCGTCGTGTTAAAGAAATTAGTTGTACAATTTGAGGCGTGGTGTTTGCTTTTATACAAGCAAATAAATGTGAGAATTTCTGTTTTGCGTCCGCATCAGCGGCAAACTAAAAATAATAATTACAGGGAAGTGTACCTACACGACTTCACGATGTAATTTACAAAGCGCAATTTTGCAAATTAATAACACCTAAGCAACAACAATCACGCAATATCGAGGAGAGAAGATACAAATAAAAGCACTTTCCTAACACCTATTAATTAATTAAAACGGCTACTGTAAGTGGAACAAAAATAAAGGAGTGACTTCCGGAAATCTCGGCCGTTCAGAGAAAACCACGGCGATTAGTTCCTACTTGTAAAGAGACACTTCCTCTATAAATCAGACTCGTATTGTGTAATAAATCTAGGTATTAGACGCTCAGATGCTCGACTTGGTCTTCCTTCAGGTAAGTATCCACGCAATAAACTGCGGAAAGCAATCGTTGGAACTTAAATCAGTTAAACGACAATTCCCTTGGTTGTCTACTTTGGAAGAACAAAATGCAGAGCTATTTTGTCTGGTCACTTTGAACTAAAACAAAGTTTAGAGAACATCGCCAAGAGAAAATTCTATACGGTTTAATTGTAAAGTATGTGTTACTTGTCCGTTCTCCTATCTACTAGCTGCTTTGGATATTTCGTACCTACATTTGCAAAATAGCAAGACCTAATTTATAAACCAACTGTTTGAAAAAATAGGTATTGTATTTCATACACTTTTAAGTGCATTGAAGGTACATTATACAAATACAATGACCGTATGGCGGACTTTCGAATCTTGATTGAATCTGAAATAATTCCGAATTATTTGAATTGCCGAAAATGTTTTACGGCTCACATTTGTGAAATTCCGCATCACCGTTATTTATTTGAGCGTAGATATCGATTATAACGACATCGAATATAGCATACACTGTCCGCCAGTCCGCAGTCGGCATAATATGGGATTTTTTTTTATTTTTGATTTTTCATAAAACCTTTTACGGTCAATAAAAACCTATTTAGCCCCTCTATCATATATGAGTGATTTGTACTTATTTAAAAAATTGAGTTTTTAGAATATGTCAAAATCCGAAAAGTGCCATTTTTCGGAAACTAAGTAAGATTTCAATGAGATTTTTTGGAGTGTGTTATTTTTTAGAACATGTAAATTGGATAAAGAAAAATCGCGTAATTTAGACAACTGTAAAAGAACATGTACAGGATTTTTGTAACCGTTCATTCATTAACACGGCTATATTAGAGTTTTGTAGAAGCCATTTAAATAGATATTAATTAGAATTGAAAAATATTTCTCCTAAAACGCGCCTTGCATAGAAAACGTAAAAATTATGCAAACATACTACTTTTCGGTAAATAATAAAAAAACTAAAGAACTAATTACCATTTTATATTATTTTCCCAATTATAAATCTTTCAACTGTTCACATAAAAAAATTGAACTTTAATATTAAGTCTTGGTATGTGAAATTTTGACAAATATTTAAAAAATTGAAAAATTCGTTTTAGCTAAAGTTAAAAAATTAGGGGCTTTCTAGCCTCGAGATTGTTCAGTTAGTTAAAAATAACACTCTAAAAAAATCTCATTGAAATCTTACATAGTTTCCGAAAAATAGCACTTGTCGGATTATGGCAATTTTTAAAAACTCTATTTTCAAAATAATTTAAAATGACTCAGTATATATGATAGGGGCTAAATAAATTTTTAGGCAAGCACAAATTAATGACGCAAAAAGTTTTTTTGAAAAAAAATTTTTTTTTCCATAGGGTAATTCCGGTAGAGATGCCGATTTTTCAAGTTTTCTTGATTTACTAATTTCACATTAATCATGAAATAATGAAACTAAGGCAATCGGATATAATGTTTATTTGGTAAATAAGGTGCATATGCTTTATTCCTTAAACTAAATGCAATAAACAATAAAAACACATTTTCGCACATTCTGTAAATCGGCATCTCTACCTCATATTACGGGAGAGATGCCGCAAGGTTAAGGTAGAGATGTCTCTACACATTTTTCTTTTTAATGAGCAATTTTACACAGATTTCGCAAGTATTTTGGTATTTAGTGCAGCAAGCAAACTGCCAGCACCATTCGTCCTTTTCTGAAATTTCCGGATGCAACTCTGCGTTTTAAAGTTCTTGGTGGAATTTCAAAAACTTTAGCAGCTTTGTTTACATTCATACCGTCTGCTATACTTTGCAGAGCAGCATGCAAAGCTTCTTTGGTACATTTACCCCTATTAAGACACTTTCTTTTGTATTTGCTCGGCATTTCTGAAATTAAAGTATTCTTTTAGGTTAGCCATATCACCCTTTTAAAAATCGGCATCTCTCCCGAATTTCCAGGAGAGATGCCGAATTCCCTTGGGCAGTTGCAACTGAGATAAAGAACGCACAAACGCACAGACGTATAACCTCATTCTATGCTGTTTCACTATGTTCATGAAAATTTTAAACTAGCACATTTATAAAGTAAGTACAATACACTTACTTTATACTCCGAAAAACTTTTCACTTGACAGAAATTGAAAATCTTGGCTCAATTAAAAATGTTTGGAGACTGTATAACGGCGACCACAGCCTTCGACAGGCACTGACACGTGAATGCGTATGCTCGTAACTCATGTCTCGCAGATGAGTACGTTTGGGAATATACGCAATCGGCATCTCTACCATGCCGGCATCTCTACCGGAATTACCCTATTATGCCGACTTTTTGAGACTATATCGCTTATAATGGCGAAAATGTACGGTCTCAACCAGAACCCACATTAAACACATTGTGGACGTATTTCTTATTATCGGATATTGCGAGCAAACTGATAATAGGCTCAAATTTGGTACGATTTATCGTATCTAACGACGAGCGGTGAAAATATTCCAGAAACCTCTCTGGGAATTACCAAATTTTGAAATACGCGTGTTTGACAATATCTAGGCTCAAATAAATAGCGGTGCTGCGGAACTTGACAAATGTGAGCCGTAAAACATTTTCGGCAATTCAAATAATTCCAAATTACTTCACATTCGATCAAGATCCGAAAGGGACAGAGTCCGCCATATTACAACTAATGAACTAACATATGAGCAAATGAAAGTGAAATCAATCTTGGCTTTGAAAATTGAAACATATGTCGATATTATTTCACATTATGTTAATGAGATACATATACATAACCTAAACCATTGCATAACTGCAGCCGATTGTGATGTTAAAATTTTATTTGAAAAGTAACATCAAAACCAACACTTAAACAATGTTACATCTACGAAATCAATCATTTCGATTATATAAACTTTGTTCTTGATTCAACATGTGTAATTTAAAATCTGATACTTTAAACAACTTGACACTTCTACTGTTAGAATAACTGTCATATTTAAATTATAAACATCAGAAGTAGTAGAGCACGTGACTTGCTTTTCAAAGCCAAGCTTGGTTCCGTTTTTATTTGCTCACATGTTAGAAAGTATAACTGAAGCCACATTTTTGTATAGCAAACAATTATGTAGACAAACCAAATTAACGCCTTTTTTAAAATTTAATCATTCATATATAATACTTAATTCTTTCTATCAACAAACGTTGTTTTTCTTTATTTCTAGCGTGAATCTTTATAGCGACCTAGATATTAACGACCGAATTCCTCCCGTCCTTTGGCAGTCATTATAAACGACATCTACTGTATCTGAATTATTGGCAAATTGGCGTTTTCGTTATAGTGCCCTATTAGATAAAAAGATATATCAACGGAAATATATAGCACATTCAAGTAAGTTGTCTCAATATGTATATCAAATATTAGACACTTCTTAATTTTGTAAGGGTGCGATCTAACAATTTATTACTATTTTCTAGTTGGATTTTTGTGAATTATCATCTGTTTTTTACTCTTTATAATAAAAAGTTCCATGCGAGGAAATCTTTACTATCAAGCAATAACTTACTTTATACAAAAATATGGCATGGCGGATATAGTGTAACAAACTGTACGTAACGAACAACTTCCGGGATTGGACCGTGTTATTGTTGAGATAGAAGAACTCAACATGTCGTCCACCTTCATTAGGCGCTTCACCAGGCGAGAAGCAAAAACGCACGGTAACTCAACGTGTTAACCACGCCAGAGATGAAACTCTTCAACAATGACGCAGCTGAATCCCGGAAGTCGTTCGTTATATAATGTTGTCAAAGTTGTCAAATTCAAGGATATTTCCTCTGTTCCTCCGAAAACAATTGTTGCCTCGCTGATTACACACCAGTTTCGATTTCGAAGCCGAGAGTGAATCTCCTATTGGAAAATATGGTTTTGAAACTTTTTGTCCTAAACGCATTTGCACCACAGATGATTGTAGTGTTTAGTCCAACATGGTGGTGTGTGTGATATTGTTCTCTCTTTCCTTACACGCTTACTGTTATCTTAGTTCTGAAAGGCAGGTAACCTCACGCTATTATACTAGCACCATCATTGGGTCTATGACTATTCGCCGTCACAACATTCGTCATCGGTGGATAAAGCTTTAAATGAATAAAAATACCTACTACTCTCAATGAAGTGTAAATAACATTTTATGAAACATGTCAACTGTAATTACCTTGTACAGAAATAGATAACTTTACCTATAAGAAGTGAAACACATTAAGTTCCAGAAATTTTTTAAAAATTGCATCATTAGCTAATAATACAAAGTTTTAAAAGAATAAAAACTCAACACACATATAAACTGTGGTCATTAAAATTTATCGGTAATAATGTATTTAGGGCGAATGATTTTGCCGGTCATTTTTTACAAAAGTTTGTTATGGGAACGACACGAGACAATAAACTTGATCAAATTCCCGATCCGAAGACGAGGGAATTTGTCAAAGTTGGTTTGTCGAGGAACTTTGCCATATCAAACTTTTGTAAAAAAATCTGGTGTGATACACTCACACAACTTCCTTTTACAGTGATCTTATAATTAGTCAAAAATTTAATTTTTAATTTTTAAGCATTTGTCAAAAATTTTCAAAAATTACGAATTCTACAAAAACGGTACAAAATAGAGCGTTAGTTGAAGAGACAAATTTTCTCTAAAATCTTAAGCAGAATTCAAAAATGTAATAATATACCGGGTGTTCCATTTAAAATAGGAGTTAATAAAAAAAATAGAAAAAAAAACAAAAGAAACCCACTTTAGAAGTTTTTAACTGGAAAATCACCTATCTCACGTCAATGCACATTAAAAATGTAATAAAAATGTAAAGTTTGAAAAAAATCGTTAGAGCCGTTTTTGAAAAAATCGAAAAAAACTGAAAAATCACAAGAGTAAACACCTACTTCCGGTTATGCGATTTTCTTCAAAAGCTTGCTGTCTCATCTACATAGTACACAAAACTTATATATGAAGTTTCAACGCCATACCTCTTTTCGTTTTTGAGATATTCTGTTCACAGACACACAGACAGACAGACAGACAGACACACAGACAGACAGACAGACAGACACACAGACCAATGAAAAAAAATATGTTTTTTGGGATCAGGGGACTCTAAAACGTGAAGATCTGTTGAAAACTCAATTTCGAATTTTTGGGGTGAATCCAATACTTCCTTTATCGTAAAAGGAAGTAAAAAATCCGATCACAATCATCACCCCGAAATACATTTTGTGCATTATTTGCCAAATATTGGTTAATTTTTTTTGTCAGTACACAATAAATATAATGTTCATACTGACGCACGACAGTGCAAATACTGTCTTTAAAATACCGGCTTGATTAAAACAACATATTTGGTGGTTGCCATGGACGCAAATGACAAAAATAAGTAATAAAATTCAAAGAAATAATTTTGATTTTGACCATTTTAAAAAGGCAGGATTGGTTGAATTTTGAAAAATCATAGCATTTGATTACGCAATAAGATATGGGGGAAATAATTAGACATAAAATTAGATTATTTCTTTATTATTTAAATATTTCAAAAATAGCGTTTTGGGATGACGAATCGAGCCGACGGCTAATGGGGTAGACAGCGAATTTGACCTACGGCGAATCGGCTACGGCAAATCGGCGACGACGAATTATCCCATCCTCACCACCATTAGCGCTAGGATATTACGTAAAATTGCTCTTCCCTTCTTCACCACATGAACTTTGTTCCAGAGAAAATCTAGTATGTATTTGTAAAACATAACGCTTGGATAACGCTCAAGATAAAGTAGTGCGATTACGAGATTCTACCTACAAAAATTATGTATTACTTACTTCAATATTGGAAACATCGAACCAAGCATTATACGTCAAATACATAATCAATTTTTATATACTGATTAGTCCAAAGACTTTTTGAAGCCTTCTGGTGGTGCTTAATTTACGACCGCCCCCCGTATTTTTGCTGATACATTTTTTCCACTTTTTTGTTTCTGTTCGTACTATACAGAGCATTTGTATTTTTCAAAAGCGGTTTGTACGGGAAATTTTCGTCGTTTATTGCTCAAACAATTACTGTGTCATTATCACACCATATAGTAGTACCAATTAAATAAATATTCTTAAAAATATATTAAAATGATGAGCAACCGGCTCAAGGCAACAACTGAAATGCAAGAATTGCACTTCTGTCATGTAAGCGAAATCATGTCGAGACGAGTGTCTATATTAATAACAAAAACAATACGCGTCAGCAGTTAAAATAAAAACAAACATCTGCAGTAATAACAAAATGTCACATCTAATCACATAAGTAAACGCAAAGCAAATGAGGTAGGTCAACTGTCAACTTAGCACAACAATATGTGGTCAATTGACGTCATTAATGGCAGAGCAGTTAATTCAGGTACAGGTTATTCATTATAAATTACCCACCCCTTATCATCGTTATTATTGTCTATAGAAAAAAAAGTTTTAAATAAAAGTTGTGTAGTTATGACTGAATTTTGTTTAAATGCTATCAAAAGTACAGTGGCGTACAGGTTTAAGGGGATACAAAAAAGTAATATATTTTTTTTAAATGGAACACCCTGTATATTATTAAATATTTGGAATGATCTTTTTCTCCTAATTTCAAAAATATATTATATGTTACCCCTATATTATACCGTTTTTGAGTTATTAACCGTCGAATATCTTAGTTAAAGTAGTTACTGTAAATATGGAAAAGTTAACATTATTAAAGTAAGCTATGAAAATGACAACTAATGTTTGATAAGTGACATTTATTTAATGAAATAATCAAAATGGTTTACAGTGAGGAAGAAATATTTACTTGTTATACTATACAAAATATGGGGTGCGGCAAAATATACCCAGCTATGGAATATTGTTATAACTTTGTTATTTGGTTGACCACTGTCAAAAGTGAAGTTTTATATCAAAGTAGAAAGATACAGAATTTTGTTATGGGGCGTTATTCGGCTCAACAACGAGCAGAAATTGTTAAATTGTATTTTCAAAACTTTTCTTTTATAATTTCAACTCAATGGGCTTTTAGGCGAGCATATCCTAATCGAAGACCTCCACACGGAGAAACAATTCGACGTTTAGCAAACGAATTTTTACAAAATGGCACAGTAAGTGATGTAAATCATACTGGAAGACCAACCAAAAACTTCCACAATAAGATGTGCGGCACAATTGGGGTTGTCTGTGAAAGTTTTTGGTTCTGCCGAAGAAGCTCAATATTTTAGTTTGAACGATCAGAACGAGGTCTTCCAGTATGCTGTACATCACTTCTGTGTCATTTTGTAAAAATTCGTTTGCTAAACGTGGAATTGTTTCTCCGTGTGGAGGTCTTCGATTAGGGTATGTTCGCCTAAAAGCGCATTGAGTTGAAATTATAGAAGAAAAGTTTTGGAAATACAATTTAACAATTTCTGCTCGTTGTTGAGCCGAATAACGCTCCATAACAAAATTCTGTATCTCTCTACTTTGATATAAAACTTTACTTTTGACAGCTGTCAAAGAAATAACAAAGTTATAACAATACTCCATAGCTGGGTATATTTTGCCGCACCCTTTAATAATAAATAATAATATTCGACGTTTAATAACTCAAAAACGGTATAAGGTAGGGGTAACATATGGTATATTTTTGAAATCAGGAAAGAAAGATCATTCCAAAAATTTAGTAATATACAGGGTGTTCCATTTAAAAAAATATATTACTTTTTTGTATCCCCTTAATTATGCATGCCACTGTACCTTTTATAGCATTTTAACAAAATTCAGTTATAACCACATAACTTCTAATTAAATTTTTTTTCTATAGACAATAATAACGATGATAAGGGGTGGGTAATTTATAATGAATAACCCTGTACTTGGGTATATTGCAAATTTCGTTTCTTCCTCAATTTTATTCTTTTAGTATGATATAGTTTAACATTCTATTGGTGTCTATCCTTTGTTGTTATAGATTAGTGCAATAATATCTTCAATGCTGTCAATCTAAATCTAACTTTGTAGCATTTTAAGAATATGTGACAAGAAGTTGTTATTTATTTTCGTCGTACTCTTAATTATATCAGTGGTTTCTCTTTATTTGCAAGGCTCACAGATACATGTGGAACTTTCTAAATTATCCTAAAAACAAGACCATGGTAAATATGGTAAAATATAGATATTTGTAAGATTTGATACATATTGGATAAGAGCAATAGCTCATTGAAAATGGCGACAATAAAGAACTTTTAACTTCAGTAACAAGAGGGCAATACTGCTTTTTCAAATATAATTAAAGTGCAAGGGTTTCTAAATATCTTTGCAGTGATGGGACCAAATGCAATGTTTGATGCATTATATCAAATAAAATTTAAAAAATTTAAGGTTTTACACAGAACTTCCCTCGCAAGTGAACGTTGTGACACTAAACAATTTTAAAAATCAAAGGAAAATGTAAAAATATCTTCACTTTCGTAATAATATTGAATCAATAAAAGAAAACATTTGATAATGGAAATTATAAAAATGTTCAAATAAAATATAACCGGCGATGGGATTCGAACTTCAGCCCCTGCGAAAGAGCTAGAGAATGCAATTCTAATGATCTGCCCGTAGCCCTAAGTAAAACACACGTTCGCTGCCTTGGCCACCAAGGACGCCTCCTATCGGTGAGATGAAGCTGTCTTAAATAGAAGGCGTTTAATTATTAACCCCTGTTTTGTTTTTAGGACACTTATTGTGCATCTGCTGGTTCAAATTTTTGTCAAGGGTCAAGACCGAGGTATGTGACAATTATTACTTTTATGGATTTTTTGGTTAAAGCAAAAATAAACAAAAATTTATTTTTCTAAGAACTTTGACACGTGAAGATGTGGAGAAATTTCGGAAAGTGACTTTTTCGATATTACAATACTATCTTCCTTTTTGATGAAGGAAGTACAAAAATTAATTAAAGTATGAAATAGTTTAACAAACATTTATTATCGGTAAACTCAAATAAGATAAATTATAATCGAATTTTAATCTAAACTGCTCAACAATTGAAGTGGCCCATCAACAAAAATTATGCTACCATGTTTATTTTAAAACAAAGCTTCTGTTAGAAATAAAATAAGATTGCTACATTATTAGACTATAAAACTTAATATTTATTACTTTAATCGTAAAGGCATTTTACTTATAATTTATTTACATTATTTTAATGCGGTTTATGTTCTTATGGTATGCCCAGACGATGTCAGGAAGGATATCGAGTAAGAGGAGATCCCACTCGATACTAATTTTTACTGCGTTTAAAAAATATTTAAAAAAATGTTTTTCTGTCACTTCATTGTTCTATAATTAATTGTGTTAAAGACTCCAAATTACTGTTAATTACAACGAAACTATAATAAAACATATTAACATATACTATTTCGTTCTTCCATTTGAAATTATTTTGCTGCTGTACGCTAATCTTTTGATGGGCCACTTCAATTGTTGAGCAGTTTATATACGTAGACATTCAGTATTACAGAAAATTCTCAAACTCAGTAACAATTGTATTGTAGTATCCCATTTCTTGGAACAAGCCAGCAGATGACATTTTTGCCATGTGCGGACAATAATTGAAGTTTTGTCTCACATTAAAAAGTGGTTTAATATTGATTATTAAGACGAAATTGTCATAACGTCGCATTGCATTTGACGTTTGAAATTGTTATCAAGATTTGCGAAAAACTGTTGATCTCTCTTTTATACAAAAAATACTATTTTGTGGAGGAGGGGCATTGTGACATACATAGTCTAAAATGCGAATGTTGCTATTTTGAACCACTTTTTTAAATATCTTTTTGCTTCCAGTTAAAAGTTTTTTATTTATTTTGTTCTTTACTAGGTTTCTAGAATATCCGTAAGTTCGGTTTGAGCATATACAGGACCACGTACATGGAAACTACTAAGAATATTTAAGGAAAAGCTCGGTGAATTGGTACTTTCTTCTATATTTCATGATTTTTGTTCATCGCTGAGAAAGCAAAGGAAATCGATTAACAGAAAAATAAGTGTAAAACTATTTTCTATTACTAGAAGAAAACGTCAAGAGCTTTAACTCGTAGGTAGGTTTTACAGAATTAAATCTGGACGTTCCCTAAAAGAATAGTGAAACAAGACGAAGGTGTAGTGGATGGGATACGGAAAGTTCGTTCCCCACATTTCGTTCCCCACATTTCGTACCCCACATTTCGTTCCCGGGATATTTCGTCTCCCCACATCTCGTACCCGTAAACTTCGTTCCCGAGCGAGCTCAGTTTGTCTCCTAGATTACAGAGTATTGAAAAGCAAGTGCAGCGATCAGAATACAGTTAGAAAATGAAAGATATATTAATTAATTTATTTATTACAAGAACAAAATAAATTGTATTTAAAAATTTACGGTTTTATCTAAGTATCTTCCTGATATTTTTATAGGGCGATAATTTCTCATTCTGTATAACTTTTCTTAGTAATATTTTGCCGTATCATGAACAAAAAGGGTAGTTTAGCTGAAAAGAAAATAATTTCTGCTTAACTGTCAGGTTGGCTTGTTTTTGAAAATTTTCTTAAAATTCTCTACAAACCAAGCAGAAATTATAATTCCTATAACATTTTTATGTAAAACTAAAAATAAAATTTAATTCCCTCTTGTAAACTTAATCCGGGGACATACTGTATATAGTTCTTATAAGTTTATTATAATAAATTAATTAATTAAAAAATCTTTAATTTTTCTAACTGCATTCCGATCGCTGCACTCGTTTTTCAACACCCTGTAATCTAGGAGACAAATTGAGCTTGCTCGGGAACGAAGTTTCCGGGTACGAGATGTGGGAAGACGAAATATCCCGGGAACGAAATGTGGGGTACGAAATGTGGGGAACGAAATGTGGGGAACGAACTTTCCGCAAACCGTAGTGGATACATGGCCACGTGTACCGTTCAGAAGCCACCCTGCGCAAGATATACAAAACCAATGCAAGAAATCGAAAAAAGTTAAAACTTCCGATAAACAAACTGTGTAACCTAAAACGGCGGGTAACTAATTTGGGATTAGTGTCATAAACTGAGTAATTAGTGCCGCGAGTGCCGAATTGTATCCGCGACTCCAGTGTTAAAAACACGCCATCTGTGAGCTGCAGGAGATCAGGCTTCAGTTAGTCGCTGAACACTTTTGGGAGACAAAGACGACTGCGCAAGAATCGAGGCAATTTCATTAACTACTCGCCGATTAGACCGCCGAGTAATAAAACTCGAGAGTTACGCAAGGCGTTTGGACAAAAGCGACCTAAGACTTTAGCCGAGGAGTCGTCCGGGTAAATCAGAAGAACAAGAAAACAATTTCAAATCATTGGCATCTGAACCGGAGCAAATGGCTATATTGCACTTTGGAGCAAACACAGAATCCATCCGGTCACCGACAACTATAAAAAAAACTTCCACTTACGCAACTAGAGACGCTATATACACTAACTGGAAAGTACCAGCCTTCACTCGCTCGATCTATTCATGCAAGTTACCTTATTCAATGCATTCGGTTTACAACTGTCGGCATTCCGTGTCTGGAATGTGTCTAACTGGAGTCACTTTCATTTTTTTTTTGTTAACTTAGCCCGGTCATGGGCGCGTGAACTGTTAGCAGATAGAGTTAATTTAATAGCGCAATTTATATGTATTTGTATATCCTACTGTGTGATAGTAAAGTTTGTTTAATGAAATAACTGGTTGTTGGTTTCCATCAACTGTTATCAATTAGAAATATTCAGATTTTTTTAAATATATTTAGTAGAGTTACTAAAACTGTTAGCAGCTAGTAGTGAAAATAGTTCACTGGTAAAGCATTTGTTCTGGACCAAATATGTGGGTTCGATTCCCACTGACTCCAACGGCTACAAAAATCTAGCGCCGACTCCACTGCAGCTCCCCATTCCGGCTTTTGCAACCAAACCCTTAATGCATAGGAACTTCTTCAACGCTGAGAGACCTATAACCCTGTTTTGGTAAAAGTATAGAGAGATTTTGAAGCTTCCAGCAGGGACAACGCTAAACTGGTTTTGACTTAACTTACAATTTTAACTTACTAGTGGGACATTTATTTTTGAAATAATTAGGAAGTTAAACGCCATTCACTATTTTGATTACTTGTTTTAACGACTGTGTAAAATTAAACACCTCAGGCATTTTTTATCTCATATTTCTTTTATTTTCTTGGAAATATTTTATTTCTGCAAATGCACTTAAAAAATCAATACAATTGTTTGCCTTTCTATTCTCTTAACTATTCTTAGCTTCACAACATTATTAGTAACTCTGCTATGGTGTTGGTAAGCCACAATAGTTTTTGCGAGAAGTGGTCATAAGTCTCAACAAATATCCAAGTATTTCCAATAATTTTTACATTCATCGAGTGAGAGAATTTTTATCTACAGCGCGACTCCTCCCCCCCTCCATTAACACCGCTCAAAGTAGATACCTAAAGCAAATAGAAAGACAATATGCAATTAATATCTGCTAAGTAATGAAACTAATTAAGTAAAATCCGACTTCCGGGATTGGACGGTGTCATTGTTGAGATCGAAGAACTCAACGTTTTGCCCATTTTCGTAAGGGGCTTCATCAGGAGGCAAAATGCAAAAAGAGCACGGTAGCTCACCGTGTTAATTTATAGGCGAGACCCGACCTTCATCATCAGCCATCGCCGAACACCAGCCTGATACTGGCCATAAGATCCTTTTCTATAAAATTTCCATCATCTGCAAATCCCCATTCTTCTTTAGCAGAAAGATTCGTGAAGCTATTGAGATTTACAGACACGCTAACAATCTCAATCGGGACGAAGGTTTTCCTTCCTTCTATGTGGAAAGTGCTAATTCCTAAGCCCCGCCCACCGCCACTGAACCGCGACGGCATTTGCTGAACCGCGACGATGCTTGCCTATAAATTCTCGCCTTTCTCCTTCCGATCGTTAGTCGAGTTTCGCCTCTGGCGTGGTTTACACTTTGAGTCCCCGTGCTCTTCTATCCCTTCCCTTGCAAAAAGAGTTTCGCCTCTGGCGTGGATAACACTTTGAGTTACCGTGCTCTTTTTGCATTTTTCCTCCTGATGAAGCCCCTTACGAAAGTGGGCGAAACGTTGAGTTCTTCGATCTCAACAATGACATCGTCCAATCCCGGAAGTCGTTTTTTCACTTAATGACAATGGCCGTGAAAGCCTCCGGAACTAATTAAAGTCGCTATTGCAATAACGTAACTGTTCTGGGAAACTCACTTTCAAAATATTTTTCCAAACTTTGTGATTAGTGAGTGACACCGTCCTGCTAAAACCAAAACTTATCACTGTTCTACGATTTTTAACTTACTCTGAAATAATAACATCGTGTACAGTAGCACGCTTAACGTTAAATTGACGCCTGAAATTACATCGTGTTTCAATAGTTATATTAGTTCTGGGGGGATGTGTCCCCTTGATCTCTTCGTAAATACGCCACTGTTTCAAACACTAGCGCTCAACTTGTTTTTAAGCTCTGTGTAGCCTATTCTCTTAGTCTTTATTAGCTTCTTATCCGTTTTATTACTTATTACTATTACTATTACGTTTTACTGTTGTAAAAAAATCTGTGTATTTTTATACTTACCTTAGTAAGCTGCAGTAGTGGTTTCTTGGGAGGTTTAGTCATAAGTCCCAAGAAATTTGCATCTATTTCCAACAAGTTATTCATTAGGCATGGAGTGGGAGAATTTATATCTATAACGCGATATTTCCCCATTAATACGGCTTAAACTACCATAAAGCAAATTATAAATGTAACTTTTTATTAAAACGAAATAAGCAATTATAAAATCCCCTTAATCTTCCGAGCGTACACATGTTCCCGCGGCACAATCTGCACACATGTATTTTGAGCATTTAATGCTGTCGTATATAAATAACAAGACTCTGCAGGTATAATAATGAGCTTAACTAACTTAATATGCATAACTGATTATGTGGAAGAATGTGTAGCGAGCGCGCGGGGGGGCCGGGGGGCTGTCACACCTCGAGGAATTCCGACGCGGAGCGGACAATAGCAGCCCGCGGCGAAGAGTTCCAACTTGGACATTCGCCTACCGCGCGACAAAACCATTTATAAAAAACCGAGAGGCTACATTTTTTATTCGAACTATAAACGATGACTGCTGCGGACCCCGTGCCCTATCGCTGGCGGTTGTGTGCTTTTGTGTTTTCCTTTTATATCGGCTCCCACATATTTTCCGAAGCTGTAAAATTTTGAGGGCCGCCCTTGTTTGGAAACCGCTCGCGACCTGCGGCTCTCATTTAGACGAAACCCGGGTAATTCCCCTAAACAATAAGCGGGCTTAGGAGGGCCGTCTTCGCGGAGAGGTTTTCCGTTCGAGGAAATTCGCGTTTTTAAGATTAGATTTCCACCAGTGGCGTTACTGGAATTTGAGGAATAAAAAATGTTCTAGTGGGCTGCTCTGTATATTTATTCAAATATACACATATCTTTGTAAAAATTGCGCCAATGTAAGTTTATATAAAAAAATATGCAAAATAAAATGAAGCTGAGGCACCCGATATGAAACAACATAAATGATTAAAAGCAGGGCGTCGCGTTGCAATGTTCATAACATTCGTTGTTGTTATAATCGTTTCATTTGCCCATTACATAAAAAAAGGGTTTTTGTTTATGCTTCTATAATTAAAACCATAAATGAAATATGGCCTTTTTACTTCCCTCGCCCAAGATGAAGAAGTATTGCAGTCGTGGAAACTCCGCCTGTGGCATTGATGAGTGGATTGAGTAGCTCATCGATGCCACTGCCGGTTTCAAGCCCGGAGAAAGGAGGAGGGTTGGTAGGCGAGGATAGCACCCTACCTATCGTAAAAGAATCGAATGCTCATAGATTAGTGACGAACATTGTGCGATTAAGGAAAACGAGATGAAAACTATTTAAAAACCCAGTGCTTGGAATAAATAAACAATTAGAAGCGATGATGATGACACAATATAAACGGGCCTCGGATGTAGGACAGGATAAAAAGTTGACGAACAAAGCTCGGATAAAGACAAAACGAGAATGGAAGAAGAAAAATAATCTACGAGTTGCCTGCTGGAATATAATATCCTGGAATGCAAAATATCATGAAATACTGAAGAGCACAAAATTGACACATGTGCCTTATCTGAAACTAGAAAGAAAGATATGGAGATTACGTACTCGCATATAGAGGGAAAAACAAGAACGAAAGAGTACACTCAGGTGTAGGTGCATAAGAAATACGAAGGAAGCATCAGTGACAATCACTACAGAAATGACAGACTACTAATAGTAACAAGCACACTTAGTAATGAACAATTCCACATAATATCCATATATGCCCTGGATATAGGAAGGCCTAACAATGAAGCTGGCGAGCTTTATAATTTATTACAAAACAAAATTGATATTATACCACTCACAGAAAAGGTCTTCATAACGGGCGACTTCAATGCAAGAGTCAGGAATGATGTTATCCCAGGCATAAAACAATAATATAATGAAGATGTAGACAACGAAAGAGGGGAAATGCTTATACAACTGTGTGCACATAATGAGTTACGCATAAATAATACCCTCTATCCACACAAAGAACAACACAAATACACGTGGTCCAATACTAGAAACCAAAAGTCCGTAATTGATTATATATTGACCAACAAAGCTATATACCCCAAGTGCATACTAGATACACGTTGCCTAACTTCCGTTAACATTGGATCAGACCACAGGTTAGTACTTGGTAAAATACGAATAGCATCTAAACCCAATAAAGGAAAACCAACAAAAATGGTGAATACGTTCAATATAGAAAGCTTATCAGATGAAACCACACGGAGACTGTACCAAAACAGACTAACAGATAAATTTGAAACCAATCCTATCGAACCTACTGATGACACAGAGAATACATGGAACAAAATAAAGGATAACATACACCAAGTAGCAACAGAAAAACGAAAAACTTACCTTAAATGTCGAAGTACAAAATCCCCGGAGGATCTATACTAATTATATTGAAGTAAGAAACCTGGTGAATGCCAGAGTTAGGGAAATAAAGAAGGAACACTGGAGAAAATTCACAAAAGACATGGAACACGACATATATGGCGCACAGAAGAAAGTGTGGAAGTTCTTAAAAGGAAGGAAAAAACCTGTGGACGAATACATCGAAATAAGCACTATAAGCAGGGAAGATTAGACATCATATTTTAAACAACTATATACAAGACCCGACAATGAGGAGACCAAAGATAAAATCCCACAAACAGAAAACGCAGATGAAATTGAAAAATCGAAAGATACCAAGTGAAGACAAAATACACAATGAGTTCCTAAAACATGGAGGGCAATCTCTAATAAGAGCACTGACCGCACTATTCAATATGATAATAAATAACACAAAAGTCCCCACCGATTGGAAAAAGAGTATAACTATACCCATTTTTAAAAAGGGCAACAAGAAAAATTGTGAAAATTACCGGGGAATACCACTTCTAAGCACAACACTAAAAGTATCCTAGCAAACCTGCTACGTGAAAAATTGGTCATAAATGAAGAACAACAAGGTTTTCGACCTAATCGATCGACACTAGATGCAATATTTGTATTAAAACAGATAAAAGAAAAGGTCATAGAATACAATACACCCGCATTCATTGGCTTCGCCGACCTTACTAAAGCTTTTGATCGTATAAAACTAAAAGATGTAATCGACGTACTAGAACGCAAACAAATACTGAAGAAAATAACAAGCATAATAACAGAATTAAACACAAACTGTCAAACTAGAATTAGAGTCAACAATGAAGAAATCGCAGCCTCGACAGGAATTAGGCAGGGCGACAGCCTAAGTCCTTTATTGTTTGTAACACTGGACGAAATAATAAATAAGGTCAAGACAAAATGTGAAGGGCAACGGCTTAATAATAAAAATATAAAAGTATTGTACTATGCAGATGATGCGGTACTTGTATCCGAAATAGAAGAAATGTCAGCGGAAAAGACTAAGTATATGACAGCATCAAAGGAACCAATAAGGTGTAAATCGGCCATTAACGACAAAATAATTGAGCAAGTTAATACCTTCAAATATTTGAAAACAAACATATCTAGTTATGGTAACCTGCAGAAGGAAGTGAAACAACAAGTAAGTAAAGGAGTCGTAATGTCCGGATATATGAAGGACGTTACATGGAACAACAAAGGGATGGACATAAGATGTAAAACGCGCATCTACAAAACTTACATTAGGCCACTCCTAACATATGCCGCGGAAACAAGAGCAAAAACTTCTAGACCAAACAAGATCTTAAGAACTATCGAAATGAGAACAGTAAGATCGATATGTTGAAAAACACTTAGAGACAGAGTACGAAACGACCAACTAAGAGAAATGTGTGATATCCAGGATGTGGCTAAATGGACAAGGCAACGCAGAAGAGCATGGAACAATCACGTGAGCAGGATGGGTGACGAACGAATAGCAAAAGTAGCAAGAGATGGAAAACCCAATGGTGCCAGACCACCAGGAAGATCAGGGAAAAGATGGAAAGATAGCTGGAAATCGACATCAGCGAAGCAAGAATAGAAAACTAATAAAATCCAGGCTCTAAGGCTAAATTGTGAAGAAGAAGAAGAGGAAATATTACCTTCCGAGATTTCTTCAGATGTTTACGTTCCACAGTCTCTAGATGACGAAAAACATGTTTTCTCAATTCAGTCCGTTGGATGTATAGCTCAAAAACTACTTGTTGAAAGAAGAGAACCTTTTGCAGGCGGGTAGATACCTACCTGGCACGAAACCTAATATATACAGGATGAACACCGTAAAAAGTTGCGTGCCAAGGAGATTTCAACATATGACCCACGGAGCTATATACTTTCTCTATATTTTGTTACCTTTGTTGTTAAAATTGTAGTGGAACTTAGTATTTAATGTTTCTCCATAGTTCTTTAGGGTTTCATTCATATATGAATGACGCGTTCTTCCATGTATTCTTGATATTTTTTCCAGTACGATCCCGCCATTTATTTTTGTTTGTAGATGGTATGGCAATGATAAAAAACTGAGAAGAAAATGCACTGCTTACTATGCCAAAATTACGACAGAGATAGATTGTGAGAGTCATATATGTAATACTCTTATATTGCTAGCAGCGTCTGGGAACGGGCGAAAACATTACGGCGCCGTCATATAGTACGTCCGTCCCTTACTGAAAATTACACGTCTCCTGCGCATGCCTGAGATTTCGAACTGCACAGCTTCGTTCGCATGTTCACGGACGACGCTTGCGCGCAATGCACCAAGGGCATAGAAAGAGATAATTGTCTGTCTCACTTACGCTGTGACCTCTCCACTTACAAGCGCCAGCAATATAGGAGTATTACATATATGGTGAGACTGCTAATAGACGAGGAAAAATGGTGTGCAAGTACTGCGATAAGAGTTCTGATCAACCACAAATATGTTTAGAGTGTTAGATCTCACTTCATTAGATAATTTTGCTACTAAGTTATTAGGTTTTTATAAGATTTAAGTTCTAATAGCAACGTGTTTTTACTTAATACTGTTTCCGTTTTTTCTCTTTAAAACTTTTAATTTTCACTTTGTGCTGAATCCAAATATACGTATATATTTGCAGGGGCTACACTTTAAGTTTCTCTATTAAAATACACGGAACCGTAGTTCATATACGAATAACACAGCCTCGTAGTGTACACTGTCCATCATACATACCGGGTGACCATAAATGGTTGTGATTTTGTTTCTTAGGTTGGCACTGTTTATGTTGGTGGCATTGTAAGTCTGTTTTGACACAAACTGACGCAAAACCTAACCTGCTAACCTCGAATTTGACATAGACTTACAGTGCCACCAACATAAACAGTGCCAACCTAAGAAAAAAATCAGAACCATTTATGGTCACCCGGTATATGAATGACGCAGCTACCCCAGAAAATTTACTGTCATTCTATATGTAGGAAGTGGAACGCAATGTATTAATAGCTATTTGTGCAACAAGTGCTAAAGGTGGATGTTTATGCACTAGTTTGCACACAATATTTTACGGCCTTAAATTTATTGTGATTAATCCATAAATGTCGATTTTACAAAGGTATGCATTTATGACGGTTATAATTTATGTCATAGTAAAGAGATGGCCGTGCCGGCGCAGGTGACTGTTTCTGCAATCGGTAGCGGTTGAAGTTAGTTATCAAAGGTAATTATAATAGTACACATTTTACTTTATCCATTACATAATGCTTTAATTATTTAAACAACACTTTACCTCGAACGAAAGAAGTAACTAGAATTCCTTTATAACCTCACTTCCTGTTTAAAATTCTAAATTCAACACCCCCTGTTACTTCTAGCACATGTGCTAAAAGTAACCAGCTGACTTCACTTTTAACACGCTGATTTATAAAATGTCATTTTTAGTGAAACAAGCTAGTGCTAAAAGGCCTACATTTAGTAGTGGCCGTAGAAAAATAATTTTATTCTGCCTATTTTTAATTTAACTGAGGAACCATTAGTTAAATCAAATTAATTCACTGCATATAGCTCAGGTTTTTACCCTTAACAAAAATAGGCATAGGTATATTGGACCCAGTACAGACAGGGTGGACTAAATTGTTTCCCTTTGATATTTTCAAACTTGTTAGTTCCAAAAGTTGCACTTGCGAGGGAAGTTCCGAGTAAAGCAACTGATGTTTTTGTTTAAGGACGAGAATTGTACATAACACTATTTTGTTATATATTTCCACTCTTACAGATGCTACTGAAAGATTAATTTTAAAAGACATGCATCCATGATTCTGGTGGATGAAATTAAGTACTTGAAAGAGAAGTGTAACACGAGACGCCGCGTTACAGCATTGAGATCTAATGCTTGAACTTGTATTCTAAAAATTACCAGTAATGATTACTTATAACAAGCAGATAACGGACAAAAATTGAATTTATTAAAAAAAAACCTTACGACTACGTATATTATGAATTAGACATATTTGATGTCAAGATAACTTTTAGGACTGCATATTTCATACTACTACCTTCGTAAAGCGAGTGCCTGGTAATTTTTGTTTAATGTTGTCACTATAGGCTGCAAAAATTTGCCGTAATTTTATTATCACTTTATGTATTATACAAAGTGGCTCAGAAAGTTGTTCAAAATGTACCAAAAATCTTCTCTTGGCGCGAGTCAAATTTTGCTTCGTTGTGATGTTACAGCCTTCAGAATGGGGATGCATAATTTCACTGATTATTAGTTGTTAGTTTCTCAATTAGTGTAACGAAAGCTCGCTAGCTATGAAAAGTTACACAAAGTAACAGATTTGCGACACATTAAAAACCAAAAATCAACTACTGGATAACAAAATAAATTGATAACGTTATCTCTCCTAATACATATAGAAACTACAATATTCATAAAATGTCAAATATCTTCAAAATACTACCTCTTTCTGAAGATTTCTGCTCCATAACGAAGCAAGAGTAACCACATATATGTAGAAACTTCTTATCTTATTTCAGCTGCAGAATATGCCCCTCATTTTTTAACAATCCACTAAATTTAAACTGCATGCCTTAAGGATATTGTATATGCTGAATAAATATATAATATTAACTTTCCCTATTGTTGACAAATGTAATGATGGATTGAACAAGTTTCCGGTCATATTAATATACAGGGTATAGAAATGTTTTACGCACCATAGGGATTTCAATGGTAATTTTTTCATATGAAAATATTTGCTTCCCTAATTATTTTAGAGCAAACTTGAAGTGTTTTGTAGAGAAAAAAATTCTGTATCCATTTATGCCAGTATTTGTCATTTTACATGTCGGAAAACCGAAAATTAAAAGAAATAAAATTAACATTTTAGACAAATCAGTGGTGCCTTGAAATTATTGAACCACCTCAAAGCATCAACAAATTAGTTTGCTGTATATTTGTTTGCATCTGTCAAATGTAGCGGC
>CALNHX010008172.1:0-64015 GCA_940337035.1 Agriotes lineatus
GTTATGAGTCGGTATATTTGTTGATCTTCGTCAGGAACTGCTCTCACAGTATCTTTGATTGCCTCGTGATCTCGGTCTTTCTTTATAACTTCACAAAGTTTCCATTGTAAGAGTACATGAAAATAATCGAAATAATCTAAAGCACTTCTGTCCTTTCTTCTTTCCATTTATTCTTTCCATCGTAATTCTACTTTCTTGGTTAGCAATCTGCTGTAGTCGCGAAACACTTGGACTCCAGCGTACATACTCGTAGTTCATTTGTATGTCAAAAATTGTTCTTTTACTTTCAACGTTAAAGGTCCATAACTCACTTTCATAGCATTACAGTAGAAGGAGGACAGAAACCCCCTCCACTTTTTATTTGATTCGCGGATTCGCGGTTTAATTCGCGGTTTTATTCGCGGATTGACCTAATTAATTTCGCGGATTGACCTAATTAATTTCGCGGTTTGATCTAATTAATTTCGCGGTTTGATCTAATTAATTTACATATGTGCTACTGATTAAATTACGCATTAGATTTTTTAATTTGCTTCTGGAATTACGCGTCGGACTTCGGCGGCCATCTTGGATTTCTGGCGGGAATATTTGAAATTTGAATTTTTTCCGATTTTTCTAAGTTTAATTTGTTGGATTTGAATTTCGCGGTGTGTCGGCCATCTTGGTGCGCGCGCACTTCTCACGGCGGTTGTTTTTAATTTTCGTGGAAATATTTGAAATTCAAACTGATAGATCTATATCGCTCTCTCTCTCTCTCTCTCTCTCTCTCTTGCATTCACTCGTGGAAATATTTAAATTTAAAAAATCTATTTGCGGCGGACCCGAGTGGGAATCGAACCCTAGTTTTCTGGTTAACAGTCTTAGCACCTTACCGTTGTGCTATCGAGGCGACTTGGAAATATAGAAAATGAACAAGATGCCATTTCGCAGCTGTGCCGTCACACCGTTCGAGTTGAAACAAACTATTTTTCAAAAATTTATATTATGAGAATGGAGAATGTTTAACATATTGTGTTTACAGGCAGACACAATTTTTAAAAAAATTATATATGCAACAGCTTTGCTACTAATAATAATTTTATAATTTGCAATATAGTCGTTGTCCCCAGTTTCTGGTTAATTTCCATTCCCTCAGTGGTTAATTTCCATTCAACCGCGCATAATTTGAAAAGCTATATGAAATAATTACTTTATTTTTATAATTAAAACAGCGAAATCCGCGAATAAAGCAGCGAATCCGCTATAATTACTTCATTTTATATAGCGAAAGCTGATTCATAAATTTGACCGTTGTAAACTTTTAAATCAGGTCGAGACATGTGTTTTGTTCATTTAAACAACCTTGGTAACGCGAGGCTCCTTTGTTTGGTGCAGTGAAACGTAACGGTTTGCCCTCCAGCGCTTTCGCGAACCGCTTTCTCCTGCCTAAATCACTACAAGACGAGCATACCTCGTTCATTCCGCCACATTCCTCACCTGAAGACGCATCGTAGTGCAAGTGCCAGCTATCTTTTGAAAGCGTGAGTGTAAGTGCTACAGTGTGTGAATTGCTTTTTCATCTGCAACGATGAACACATCAGAGTTAACCGCCTACCAAATTCTTGATTATTTCAAGAACGGGCTATATACAAATGAGGAATTTGTTTTACTAGCCTTTAAAATAATTCAACATAAACTAACTAACGAGGGCGTACTTCTGGAACCATCGTATTTTCATACTTATTTCGAGTTGTGTCAAGCCGTCGGAAGAATTCGGGCCAAGCAGTCGTTTGCCTCCCTATCGGTAAGTAAAAATATATTTCCTATTTTTAGAAAATTATTAAATGTGTGAAAGTTTCCAACCTTTTACAACAACAATTCTGAAAACCTATTAGTTTAAAACTCATTTGTCGTTAGTCGATTTAAAATAGCACATAGCCCCGTTAATTAAAAAAGCTAATATAAATCACAAATTACAGGATGGAGCATCGACGTCGACGGGGCCTTCTGTTAAACGTGGCTTGGACGAAGATACGCGTCAATCGCCCCTGGTCATTTCATCGGAAAATGTAAGTACACCAGTCATTTTTATATTTAAATCAGCCATTAGAAAATTTTGATTCATGAAACTAAAATAAAACCCGTTTGGGGCCATACAAGTAATTTTACGGTGAAGTGATTGTAACATACTTCTTTTTTAATTTACAGCAAATGAATAATCCAGGGCCATCGAGTACGTCCGCCATGTTGGAGACCGTCCATGCAGGGAAGCAACGACCTACCCCAAGGACTTCTGCAATTGGCGAAATGTTAGCACATGTAAGTTTTGCCGAACTATTTTTTAAATGTGCGAAAGTTTCCTACATTTTGCAGTAACAATTCTAAAACCTATTAGTTTAAAACTCATTTGCCGTTATCCGTTTCAAATCATCACATAGGTGTTGTTACTTAAATAATACTCATATAAATCACAAATTACAGGATGGGGCATCTACGTCTACTGGTTCTAATAAACGTTGTTTGGACGAAGATACGCGTCAATCGTCCCTGGTCATTTCATCGACAAATGTAAGTATAACCGTCATTTTTATATTTAAATCGGCCATTAGAAAATTTTGATTTATGCAAGCTAAAATAAAAACCCGTTTGGGCCACACAAGTAATTTTACGGTGAAGTGTTTCTAACATACTTCTTTTTTAATTTACAGCAAATGAATAACCCAAAGCCATCGACCTCTGCGGACATGTTGGTTCATGCAAAACCCTCGTCGGCGAAAAGACTTCAGTATATTACGTTGATGGACGAAGGTCGCAAGATGATAAAGAAGTTCAACACTGAAGCTCTCACCTTGACCTTCAAATTCAATGAGATAGAGGCTGCGACGAGCAACCCTGTCATATGGCTTAATGTAAGTATAAAATATTGTATATTGAAAACAACCACTCTAAATTTACGCCGCAAGTTATTTATTGATTTTAAATGGATTTATAGTTTATTTTTTAGTCACATGTTCTAAATTCATGGCTGTATAGCGCTGTTTTACAGATTTGAAATTGATAGTTTAATTATTTCAAACATTTGCAACGTTATATACTCAGTTAATATTTTGAAATATGGTGAGCTAGACGTTTTAACTTATTGAAACCCTTATTTACAGAATGCATTCGATGAGATCATCACGCATATCACCAGGGGAGCAGCACCTTCTGATAAGATAGGTTTAGTTTTAAGGAACGATAATTTTGCCGATAAGCCTATAGGCATTTCTTTCCGCCGTGTTGACCAGCTCAACGCCGGTGTTGTAATGTCGACCTTGGAGAAAATACTTCAATCTAACGCCAAGTTTTTTGCTCAAGATAAAATGACCTTGCATGTAAACCGTGTTACTTTGCCTGTTGGGTATGGAAAATCACGTACCAGAATGACTGGCGTTAGTTTTGAGGAATTTTCTCGAAGGAAACATGGTATATTAACTGTAAGGAATGATGATAATTACTGTCTTGCCCGAGCTCTTATTCTGTCCAAAGCTTGGGTAGATAATGACCCAGATCTGCGCTCCTTCAAAGCAGGTCATCCAATCCTGACACAGAAATCGTATGACCTTTGTGAAAATGTCGGTGTTAATCTAATCAATGGAGCAACACGCGAGCACTTGGAACAATTCCAGTTGTATCTAGCTAATTACACCATTGTCGTTTATAACTCGCGTATTGGCGCCAGTAAATATTACGAGGGGCCTAGGGAATCCACTAGAAAAATATTAAATTTGTTATTGGAGGATCAACATTACAATGTAATAACCAGTTTAACTTCGGCCTTTGCAACCGCTTTTTTCTGCGAATTTTGTTTAACCCGCACCAATAGTAAGCAGAGACACAAAAATTGCCCTTATATTTGCCCATGTTGTCATTCAAAACCGCCCTGTAACCTATTTTTGGATGCAATCGTTTGTAATAATTGTAATAGGGATTTTCGTGGGCGGGAATGTTTTGACGAACATGTAAAGTCTTTATGTAGCATTTTAAAAAGGTGTGGAGTATGTCTCATGACATACTGGCAAAACAACAAGAAAGGTCATACGTGTGGTGTAAAATATTGCCATACCTGCGCGAAAGAAATGCCAACCCGCCATTTATGTTATATGGCAAAGAAAAAGAGTCCTAAATTGCCTAAAAAGTTTATTTTCGTTTTTTATGATTTTGAGGCAAGACAGGAGACGGCTTTGGAAGGTGAACCTAATGTTTTTTTGCATGAGCCAAATTTATGTGTCGCGCAAAATGTATGCAATTCTTGTATTAATCTTGGTGATATCGAGCAGTCTTGCAGAATTTGCGGTCCTCGTCAACATGTGTTTAAAAATAATCCCGTTCAAAGTTTGCTAGAATATATTTCTAAATTATCCAATATCGCTAACGTTTGTGCACTGGCGCATAATATGAAGGGGTATGATGGCTCTTTTATTATGCAGCATATTGTAAAGCATCAGAAAAAGTGGGCCCCGAAAATTATTGCCACCGGTACAAAATTAATGTGCATCACCTGCCCCAATGTTAAATTTATAGACTCTTTAAATTTTTTGCCTGTAGCATTAGCTAAGCTGCCCAAAACATTTAATTTTGAAGCTACAAAAGGATACTTTCCCCATTTATTTAACAAGTTAGAGAATCAAAATTATATTGGAGTATTGCCCCCAACTCATTACTATATGGCCGATGAAATGTCTCCTATGGATCGAACAACTTTCCTTGCGTGGTATAATTCGGAAATTGCACAGAATGTAGTATTTGACATGCAAGAAGCAATAGTCAAATACTGTATTCAAGATGTCGATATATTGCGCAAGGCTTGTATACAGTTTTGGACACGTTATAACAAAGAAAATGGAGTAGATCCTTTTAGAGAGTGCAGTACAATAGCTGGCTGTTGCAGTTTAGTTTACAGACGAAATTTTTTGACAGAAAACACTATAGCAATTATTCCACCGGGGGGATACAGATTAGCTGACAGGCAGTCGACGATTGCAATTAAATGGCTTTTATGGGTAGGACACGAGCAAGGTATCGCCATTCAACATGCCGGTAATAATAGAGAAGTTCGATTGCCTGAAGGTCTTTTGGTAGATGGTTTTTGTGCAGAAACGAACACTGTTTATAATTTTCACGGTTGCTATTTCCATGGCTGTGAGCAATGCTACCCTGACCAAACCGTCGATTTAGCAAACGTGAAAAATGATACAATGTTTGTTCGTCGTGAGGCAACAGAAGCATCTGCCTCGAGAATTAGAAGGGCTGGTTATACGCTTGTAGAAATGTGGGAATGCGAATTTAATTTATTTTTGAAATATAATCATAATGCAGCTAATTTTTTAAACAATCACGACATTATTAGAAATACCCCGTTAAATCCGCGAGATAGTTTTTTTGGGGGGCGTACTAATGCTGTAAAACTTCATTATAGATGCCAGGAAAACGAGCAGATAAAATATTTCGATGTTTGTAGTCTTTATCCTTTCGTTAATAAATATGGCAAGTATCCTGTAGGCCATCCTAAAGTATACGTTGGTGATGCGGAGTGTAGACAGTTTCCTCTCGATTCAATCGATGGATTAATTAAATGCACTGTATTGCCGCCTCAAAATCTTTATCATCCAGTTTTACCCCTCCGAATGCATGGCAAATTAATGTTTGTGTTATGCAGGTTATGTGCCGAAACCAGCTTCCCTGGTGACTGCATCCATGCAGAGGATTCGCGCAAGTTTACCGGTACATATGTGTCCGATGAACTAAAAAAAGCTGTTCAACTGGGATACCGTGTGCTCGAGTTTCATGAAATATGGGCGTACGATATTGTGCAATATAACAGGGCCACTAAAACAGGCGGTCTATTTTCGGGATATGTCGATAATTTTTTAAAATCAAAACAAGAATGTAGTGGGTGGCCTGCTTGGTGTAGCAACGAAAACGCCAAGGATCAATATTTAGCCGAATATTTAGAACGAGAAGGCGTAACCTTAGAAAAGGATAAAATTTGTTTGAATTCTGGCATGCGTTACAGTTCAAAATTAAATTTAAATGCATTCTGGGGCAAATTTGGGCAAAGGGAGAATTTGATGCAGACAAGCATTCTTTCAGATTCCTATGACTTTTTTAAAATGCTAACTGATCCTTCAATACAGGTTCATTCAATCATGATAGTCGATGAGGAGGTGATAGTCGTAATCTGGGATAGACCTGAGGAGGGAATAGTTTCGCTCAAAACGGTCAATGTTGTATTGGCTGCATACACCACGGCCAATGCAAGACTTGAATTATATAAATACTTGGAACAATTAGGGGAGCGCGTTTTGTATTTTGATACCGATTCCATATTGCTGACCCAAAAGCCTGGTGAATGGGTACCTCCTGTGGGCGATTTTTTGGGGGATATGACGGACGAGATGAGGGAATATGGGCCAGGTAGCTTTATTACGGAATTTGTTAGCGGCGGGCCTAAAAACTATGCATTTAAGGTTTTCTCGACCAATAAAAACGCTTACGAATTTGTATGTAAAGTAAAAGGCATAACTTTAAACTACAAAAATGCAGAAAAAGTAAATTTTGATACCCTTAAGAGCATGGTTCTTGACAATGCCGCCGCGACGTATGTAGAGACCGACCGGAAAATTGCTCGTACAGGGATGTATCAAGTCATATCTAAGCCCGAAAAGAAAATTTATAGGGTTCAGTACACTAAACGTAGGCGTGTTGAAGATAGTTATGACACATTACCTTATGGGTTTAAAGCAGACTAGTGTTTATATTGCGTACAGTTTCGTTCTTTTTATAATCAACTGTTTTTATAACAATATTTTATATTTTGTATTGTCTTTTTTTTTTAACTTTTATGAGTGCCTATATTGCGTATAGTTTCGTTATTTTTATAATCAACTGTTTTTATAACAATATTTTATATTTTGTATTGTCTTTTTTAACTTTTATGATGTTTTTATGCAACAACTTATTGCACTTGTAGCCACATATTTTTGTAAAACAAAAGTATTTAAACTAATTTTTGATTTATGCATTATGTTTACATGTAATTGCTTATTTGTTCGTACGTATTTTCGACGTGTGGTTAGTGTTCACATTTCATAAGACCCGCTTTGTGGCAATTGGTTTCATAATATTTAATTTCAATCATTTTAGAAAACTAACCACGACTGTCGCAAAACGTACATTAAATATTGCACTTATTGTCACATGGTTCAATTTGCGCTAACTTTAACTGCATGTTAGATTTTAATTGCATGTTAGTTTTATTTGCATGTTAGTTTTATTTTGCATGCTAGGTTTAAGAGGCTGTTAATTTTTGTAAATAAAACAACCGAATATTGTAAATACATTTATTAAATATTTTGTGTGTAATAAAAATATGTTTAATTACAAACTATTTGTGTTTTTTCTAAATAACATTAAACAAGTTTATTAAGGTAAAGTATTGGATATATAGTGCTTTTACATATGTGTCATTAGAAACTAAATTATCAGTGAACAGGTTTACAAAGCTTATCATACATGCACCATTCATTTTAAAATATAAATACATTAAACAGTATATGCCGCAAACGTTAGAGCTAAAATCTTGCAAAATTTTTGGATTATGAGACCAGCTGATTGAATTTTGTTGTAAAAATTTTAAATGATAACCGCTTGGAGGGCGGCCGTATGAATCAAAGTATTCCCCATATCCATATTGGTCTATATACACTGCATTCCAATGTTGTCCAGGTCGGTTTGCTGGATCTGTGTTGACGATGATTGCCACAGGTCTTGCAATTCTTGTAGGGAGTTGATCAGAAGCAAAAACATAGCGTTTCACATTCAACAGACTCGGGATTGTTTGCAATATTTTCTGAACTTCCAGTGTATTCATTGCGCCACCAGTCGGATAAAATTAGTATGTTTTCCAATGCACATACAGGCGAACGGATGTTGTGATTGAGGCAACGTACGGCAGCAGTAGTTTTTCGCAAAACTTTTAAAGACGGGCACTCGAGATCCTCCAAATTTACGACGATTTTATTCAGAAAACTTAGAACCTCCTTCTTTTCTTGGCCCTTAACGTACACTTTTTCAAATTTTTTGAGAACTCGTGCTAGCTCTGCTTCAAATTCATCAAAATGTATAGAACCAGAATCCCAGGTTAGACCGTGATGTCTTTGCTCCAGATAGTTTATGCCTTTTTTAACGAAATAGGGCAGAGTGTCATATTTTGCAGGAGGTTTTAAAACGAAAATTGCTAACTGGTTGCCATCTGCTGAAATAACAGCCACTTCTTTCGGAATAAACTGTTTCTTATCACCACGGAACCCTTGCAGATCTACGAAGGCACTGTCCATACTGACGAAATGTTTGAGCATGACTAAATTTTAAAAAACTGTTGTTGGTTTTTAACTACTAAAATCCACCAGCACATTTCTGTGTTTGTCAATTTCTACGACGTTATCGAACTCTGCATAAACTAGACAATTAATAGTTTCTTCTAACGCGTTTTGAAAACCCACCTCTAAACGTAGAGCGCCATTTTTAAGAAGGTTCCAGTGTGTTGTTGCATTTGCAGCCAGATCGGGGGTTAAATCAAAAGCAAATAGACAGTAGCCATAAGGGTAATCTTCACGTTTTATAGCGTTGCCTTCATTGAGGAAGTGTATACCGCTACCCGAGAATAGTGTGTGATATGCTTGAACGTACATGCCATTCTTAGAAAAATCAGGCTGTAGAGGTTTTGAAGGAATTTGTTGACCGTCGATGTATAGGGAGAAATAATTGATTTTGTAGTTATTAAAATTGAAAGGGTTTGCTGCATAATGGCCGTTAAATGCTCT
The DNA here is from genome assembly GCA_940337035.1 of Agriotes lineatus. Taxonomy (NCBI): domain Eukaryota; kingdom Metazoa; phylum Arthropoda; class Insecta; order Coleoptera; family Elateridae; genus Agriotes; species Agriotes lineatus. Next base: position 8,844 of record CALNHX010008172.1, read on the forward strand.
ATTCGATACAAAACCTACAATGCATCGTTTTGGTAATTGCCCCAGAAAAATATTATCTAAAGATTTTCTTTGCACACCAGCCGGAATAGTTAACACTTTAACATCGGATCTTGTAATGGGGTATTTAGCAGGCGCAGTCGCCAAAGCTTTGGTATGCGCTAGTAAAATAGATGGGTTTATTTTCATTTTTCTCACTAGTAAGCTGGCATCACTAATTTTCACTTTGAATGTAGATCCTTCGTCTGCCATTAAATTGAACGAATCTCGGGATCTGATAAATTTGACTTTCATTTCAACTCCGTTTATAAGAAATTTTTCTTGATTGAATAAATCGGAATGCACATGTCCCATCATTTCGACTTGCTTACTTGCAGCAGTAAAAAATTTCCGCTTTACAAATCCTTCATTATGCGTAGTGATGTCATCCATGTTATTGGCTGTGTCGTTGTACCATAGTGTGCATGTTAAATGGGTTGATTTAGCACCATTGCCGTAATTCAGCAGAGTTTCAATGTATGAACGGTATGCGTATGTATTGTTTGGCGGGCTCACAAGCTTCTGATTCAAATACACCTCAACTTGATTAAACATAGAGTGCATCCAATTATTAACAGGGCCTACAACCTCTTTGTCGGTTAATGGTGTATCATCTTGTTTAACAATTTTAACAGTAATGTATAACATGGTCTGACTTAAATCGATATAATCGTTACCGTTTCCAGGCACAATAAATTCAATCGGTGCATCGTCATTAAGCGAGGAAAGCGGTTTGTAAAAAATCCATTGTCCATTTTCGATACTGGTTTGAGTTGCGGGCAGAGCGAATAAATCTAACTCTGATTTAACACACTCACAAGACTGCGCATGCAAAAACGCCATTGTGAAAACTACTTGCTGGTGAAGATATCGGTGTAGTTGGGTTTGCTCAGCTTCTTCCTAGCGATTTTTCTTGTAGACTGATTGTAATTCAGAGTGCGTTGCCTTTTATATCCCGATCCTTCCATTAGAGTATCAATTTTTCTATCGGCTTTACGTTTGAGATTCTTTCCAGCCTCCTGTACACGGTTATGGAACGCTTCTTTTAGCGGTCGACTTTCACTAACATCTCCTAAAATGTTAGCGCCTGTCCTTAAAGCTTCCTTTCCAACAACTTTAGCACCGGTTTTAAAAAGAGGCAGGATACTACGAAATATTCCGCCTAAAAAGCTTCCGATCCCATGACCTCTCTGGTAGGCTGCTCCTCTGTAGATAGCTCCAACGCCTTGACCTGCCTGATTGGTGTAGTATTGTTGATAAGGACAATCCATAGCAGCTACTGTATCCTCTTAAAGTGTAGTTTTAAACTCAACGTTCCAAACTCGAATGGCATCACACCCGACGTTTCGGTCCTTATATTTATCTCGATATTCTCAAATTCCCTCTTCATGACATTTATATAATGAGTCGGCGAAAATATGGCGTCTTTGTGGCAACCGTAATTATAATTATCAGAGGTCACGTTAACAATGCGAAGAAGCGGAGCCAAGACATCTCCTACAAGCTGTGGTTCCACAATATCGCAGTAAATAAACATTTGTGATGGTAAACCAACCCAGATATTTGCGGGGTGGCTTGGTACAGGTGCTTCAGCTATATTTATATCAGGTTTATAACCAAGTTGTAAGGCCAGACGTTGTGAAAATCCTAGCATTTTCAATGACGACGTTTTAATTTCAAGAGACACGCGTTTTGTTACTCTATTATATTGAAAATTCAGCAACTTTTCTAATAACCTGTGATTGTTAATTTCGGCTGTAATATGTTCAATGTTTTCATAATTGCCGGGCTGAATACAGATTACGTGCCATCCATCGCTACCATAGTAAATTTGCTCTCTATCACTTTTAAAATATGAATTAGCGTTTTGCAATACTTTTTTCAACTCAGCATACGTTTCTTCTCCGGCTTGCACTTTAGGTATTTCTGTGCGATAATAGACTAGATTTTCTGTATCTGTCACGGCCAAAAAGGAGCATGGATATTGCACTTCAGCAATACCTGTAACCCATTGCCCCGGTAACCTTATTCGTTTAGGGAGCTGCGTTATGAATTGTGCTGTGGTGTTATTTGGAAAATAGCTCATAGAACTATTGCTAAGTAATGTTAGATAAAATTCTTCATCTGTATTCATAGTTGCTGAAGATTAGCTGCAGGAATCCAAGAGTTGAACTTGTCGTTATAATTTCGCCACTTTACAAAGTACTCTTTGCGCTGACCGTGTCCTCTTTCTTTTAACACTTGTTCGACTTTAAACAAAGCGTTATCATCCAAAGTCACTGGCTGTAATTCCTCTTCATAAAAGACGCCCTCTATCGTATCGTTGCTTAAATCAACTATTTCGTACACAGGTGGTTTTCTAAGAATCACTTTTTTAATTATAAACACTTCGCCGCTCCAATTAGTTTCATATCCTTTCTCGAATGCGTCCTTCGTTCTACTAATTCTTACATGTTGGTTCACTTTATATTTAGGCTTCCTGTCGACTCCCATCCCCTTTCTGTACAGATTGTTCCACACTTCCAGTATATTACCATCATTTACTGCGGAGGGTGCCATCTTGATGCTTGAATGATGGCGGTTGTTATACGAAGTCAGTAAATTTTGTAATACGTCTATGTATTTGTATGAATTAGAGTATGTGAAATAGCGCCACATTCTGGTTTTTAATGTTCTATTGAAACGCTCAATGACTGATGCTTTAACATCAGGGTTTTGCGTCACATAAAACGTGATATCGTGTTGTTTGAAAAAATTCTGTACGGCTCTAGCAACAAATTCTTTGCCTTTATCGGTTTGTAAATTTATGGGCGTGTTACCGGCTTCAGCAAATATTTCACGAAATGCGTTTATTACTGAAGTAGCCGTTTTAGATTTAAGAGGCCTCGCCCATGCCATTTTACTAAACACATCAATTACGGTTAGAATAAAATTATAGCCGTCGTTGTGGGGCGCTAAACTACGCATGTCGCAGAGATCAGCCTGCCATAATTCGAAAATGTTGCTAACAATGTACTTGTTTCTAGGGAATTTTTTTCTTGCAGTTTTGTGAATAGTATAGGCGTCCTGTTTCTTTAGCCATTCCTTTACTTCACCACTGGGACGATTATTTTTCACGGAAGAAATTAATGAGTTTGCGCCTGCGAAGCCTACTGGGTTGGCCGGATCATAATAGATGGCGTCCAAATTCATTCTGCTATGTTAAAGTTTAAGACGCTCCCAGCCAGAAATACCCTTTATTTTCGATATCGATCTTTGCGTTGTTTTCGGTGTTTTTCGCGTTGAACCCTCTTGCTTGGACGTTGTTGCAGTCGCTATTAACTTTGATTTAGGATCGACGTCACCCTCCACATCTGATTTACTTACGTCTGGTACATTTTGCCGTTTAGGATCCCCAAATAGCACTTGAGGTACATTGTTCTCTTTAATGTAATCGAGGAACTTGTGTCGGCCTGGCGGATTTGTAGTTTTCTTAGGTCTTAGAACATCATGCATTAAATCAATAATGTTGGAGGACGGCAAAATTTCACCTTTTATGCTGACTGTACCCTTGCCGTCCCACTCCACTTCATCCGACGTTCTTAGAAGCTGTAAAAAGGCTTCACCGTTTTTCTTAAAAGTATTAGGGAGCGTCGATAAAATATATGCGTCTGAAATACCCCTGTTGTTCGATTCTATAGGTATCTTGATTGATTGCCTCGTTTGATCCGCAAAATGAAGATACCTTTGTAAAACCTGATTGTACTGTAGCCATTTATCGTGATCGGTTAATTTAGACGATAAAACCTTTTGCATTTCATCGTCAAGCTGCGATAATATATTTTGCTCTGATTTCTCTGTATCCTTAAAGCGATGCATGAATTCAGGCGGTACAATCATCATTTTTCGGGTATTTTCCATCTTATTTGAAAATAGAACTCAATACACCAGTAATTAATGGAGCTAATATCAGTGGTAGGAAAGCGCCACCCTTCTGTATTAGTATTTGACGCTTTTTTTTTATAGACTCTCCAGGCTTGACTAAACTCCTAAGAACAGCTTTATGCTTCGAGATCGTTGATTTTTGATTAGGCGATAAAGGTATTTTCCCTTTTAAGGTATTATGCACACACTCGCAGATACAATGAATTTGTTTATCGCCTACGGCTTTTAATAATGCGGTTCGCTCCTTTGGTCCGAGTTTATGTAGAGCACGCAACAACTCCGAATTTCTAATTACTGATCGAGACATCACTAGTGAATGAGAGTAAACTGGTTAGTGTACGAGCTTTTATACCCCTTTTTCGGCATATAAATATAGCACGCCCCATCTTGGCGAAAAATCGATGTTCTATACCTCGCTATATCAGGTGTACTTTGCTTTAAGTCGAATAACAAATACCCGTGTGGCCTAGCTGTTGCGTCCTCGTATGCTTCTTGAAGGAATCGAGGATTTTCGGGACATATCTGTCTGGTTAAGTGCTTTATTTGAGCTCTATCTCGCGGATTTTTGAAAAGAATAATGTAATGGGCATTTAGGGAAATATCTCGCTGTCCTTTTCCTTGGTGAAAAATGTTTTGCGTAATAAAAAAAACACTGAGATTGTGGTGATGGCTCCCCTTGGTGAATATGTCCACGACTGAGCTATTTGTTTCCCTCATTAAATCGTCGATTATTAAAAGTTTGGGTTCGGACCCCTCAAAAGATGTCATGTCTGGCAGACCTTGTTGAAATTCGACTAAAGATTTTAAATCTTCGTACAATTTTTGCCACTCGCCATAATACCAAATAACTTTAGCGAAATTTACACTGCAGAGTTTTTTCATATTTTTCAAGAAATTTATTACAAAAAACGATTTGCCCGATCCTGAGGGGCCTGCCACAATAGCCGAAAAAGGATGAGAAAACTGATGCTCCATTTTTATGCAGTGAACGATTATTACAGTAGGGCCGTCGTGAATAAACTAACCTAAAAAATCAACACGCTCATAATAAATACATTAAAACATGGTAGGTGCGGGAATCGAACCCACGACCTCTTTCGAGATCAGATCTTAAGTCTGACGCCTTAACCACTCGGCCAACCTACCTCATGTATAAACCAACACTCGCCGCATAATTAAAAAGAAATACAGTTTAAAACATTTTTATTTACATTTTCATACAATATTTCATATAAACTAGGACATGTACGGTTTCATGCGCTCATCTGTATCAATCAACTTCTGCAGTTCTATAATAACATACATTTTAAATTTGAACACAAGTTCCCACAATAAAATATCGTTAGCGAAAGTCCAGCGCAGAGTATTAAAAATGATTGAATCATCAAGACACAAATTTTCTGCATGTATTACTTTGTCGACGATCACTTCACCAAAATTTTGGAAATTGCACTTTACACGTTTCAAGTCATTTATTTTCACAATCATCAAGTTGTACATCGGCAATAAATTTGATAGTGTTTCATACGTTACGTAAAGAGTAAACTTGTTCTCGGGGTCCTTTGTAATAATCCTGCAGGTATCATTGTTCACGTACTCCACTGTGTGCTCAGTTAATTCACATCTGAAAGTCCCCTGCTTGGCCATCACAAACATGTTCGGTAGCGCTTCCACAAAAGTCATGAACGACTCGGCTGTGAAGGAAACACCAGCTCCAATGTCGGTCTTCAGAATTCTTGCAACAGGCGAAAATTGTTTATAAGGATCCAGTCCCAAATGAACAACTTTGCTGGCGCTATTGTTTAAAGGCACAGTGAGGTCGCATAATAACCGTTTCTTTTCCCGTCGGGTTTGGCGGATCTCAGGCGTCACGATCGGTGCTACGTCATAGGAAGGCATCGTCTCCTCAATGAACACCCGCAGGTCCTCCTCGGTGGCATCTATACGTGGTGAATACCCCTTGGCCTCCACGTCCATGGCTGGTGGTTGTGACGGTGCACCGTGTTGTTTTTTATTTAAAAGATGCGTTTTCTTACTTGTTTTTTCTGCGGCCGGTCTCCTGGTGTAGGGGCCTGGTTTTTCTTGGCACTTATTAACACTTCGAGGATCCATCTTAGGTAAAACTTGTGGTGTTGACACGACGACTAGGAGTGAAGCAGTTTGATGCGCTATAGAGTCCGCAGCCACTTTTATGAAGGTACGAAAAACATTACGGCAGAGTCACCCCACTCTCGAGCCGGAGCATGTCGGTACCTGTGTTTTGCAGTGCAGCCTCTGACGGACAAAGCAAATACGTTACCAAGGTTGAACAAAGAGCGACCAGTCTCGACCTGTTTTAAAAAGGGAACTTAGAAAAAATCGCGTAATTTAACCAGAAGCTATTGCGTAATATTATAATGCGTTTTGAATAAAGTAATGCAGTGATTTCGCTATATAAAATAAGTTCGCTGATTTATTCGCGGATTTCGCTGTTTTAATTATAAAAATAAAGTAATTATTTCATATAGCTTTTCAAATTATGCGCGGTTGAATGGAAATTAACCACTGAGGGAATGGAAATTAACCAGAAACTGGGGACAACGACTATATTGCAAATTATAAAATTATTATTAGTAGCAAAGCTGTTGCATATATAATTTTTTTTAAAATTGTGTCTGCCTGTAAACACAATATGTTAAACATTCTCCATTCTCATAATATAAATTTTTGAAAAATAGTTTGTTTCAACTCGAACGGTGTGACGGCACAGCTGCGAAATGGCATCTTGTTCATTTCCTATATTTCCAAGTCGCCTCGATAGCACAACGGTAAGGTGCTAAGACTGTTAACCAGAAAACTAGGGTTCGATTCCCACTCGGGTCCGCCGCAAATAGATTTTTTAAATTTAAATATTTCCACGAGTGAATGCAAGAGAGAGAGAGAGAGAGAGAGAGAGAGCGATATAGATCTATCAGTTTGAATTTCAAATATTTCCACGAAAATTAAAAACAACCGCCGTGAGAAGTGCGCGCGCACCAAGATGGCCGACACACCGCGAAATTCAAATCCAACAAATTAAACTTAGAAAAATCGGAAAAAATTCAAATTTCAAATATTCCCGCCAGAAATCCAAGATGGCCGCCGAAGTCCGACGCGTAATTCCAGAAGCAAATTAAAAAATCTAATGCGTAATTTAATCAGTAGCACATATGTAAATTAATTAGATCAAACCGCGAAATTAATTAGATCAAACCGCGAAATTAATTAGGTCAATCCGCGAAATTAATTAGGTCAATCCGCGAATAAAACCGCGAATTAAACCGCGAATCCGCGAATCAAATAAAAAGTGGAGGGGGTTTCTGTCCTCCTTCTACTATAAATTAACGACATAATATATGAATGAACAACAATAATTATCTTATTAACTTCACCAAGTAATTATAACTGATACGCCAGACATGAAAGTGACGTACACTAACTTACTAGATGTAGTCTGCTTATGAGGAATAGGCGTTTCTATCGGTGTAAAAAGGATGCATATTTTTTTATCGCTATAGGAGTTGATTTATCAGTAATAATGTATTAAGGGCAAATGATTTTGCTGGTAAACATGTTTTACGAAAGTACTTTATTTTGGCAAACTATTTATCAAAGTTAGTTCGTCGAGGGGCATTGCCAAAAAACAACAAATCTTGAGTAAAACATTTTCCACGCAAAATCATGTGCCCGAAATACAATTAGTGGACTATTTCCCAAATATCGGTTCATTTTGACATTTATACTGATGCATAATGACAGTTTAAATGACATTTTTGAAATACCACCTTGACTAAAACAACATATTTGGTGGTTGCCATGGATACAAGTGGCAAAAGAAACTGATACAATACCAAGGGAAAATTTTGATTTTTTGCCTCTACAGAAACACGTGATTGGTTGAATTTTGGAAAAGTATACCATTTGATTGGATAATAAGAGATGCGGGAAATAGTTTGTAAAATTATGAAAGTAGGTAAGCATTCAGCATTTAGGTGAAAAGTGATATATTAGGAAAAGTAGGAAGACGGGCTACGGCCCTCAGTGAGCTTTCATGCGGCATCTGTTTTTTTACTAGGTTTTCTAAAAATGTTCTAAAAATAACATTTTGGAATTTTGGGGCTAGCTTTGCATATCGGAAAATTGAATTCCTGTTCATTTCTTTCTAAATGTTTTCCCAATTAAAGATGCTCGCAACAGTGTCTGATAAAGTTTGATGGCTTTCTGTTTTTCTATTTTTCATTGTTTTTTTGAAATCGAGAAATTGCAAAATTATAACATTTTAACCAACATTTGTAGGTTATGTCGACGTCGGTTGACGTTTATCTGTCGACCCGCCGGCCGCCTACAAAAGTTCGTAAATCAATGGATTACTTCACTGCCGATTTCTCGTATTTTAATAACAATTTCGACGTTCTTCACTGCCGATTTAAAAATATATATATATTTTTTTCTTAGTCAACCAGCTGGGCTCAGTAGTGCAGTGGGTAAGTGTTCTGACTACTGATCTAAGGATCGTAAGTTTGATTCCTGGTGAGGCTTTTAAAAATATAAAATGCGGACGAAAGCCTACTGCCATAATTCGGGAGTGATGTAAAACCGTGGGTCCCATGTTATTAGGAAGTAAAAGATCACTTGCTAGGGTTGGAACTCCTTAGTCTCGGCAAAATTCTAAGTCGGACTTTGACCATATGACCAAAGCAGTCGATGCATAAGATACCTGGTACTCCGTATGTCTAGACCTTATTTATAAAAAACAAACAAATACTTTAGTTACTAGTTACTAGGCAAAACCAGTCGTGGTATAATACCGATGGGGCTATAATTATATAACGGGTGTTCATAAACAGTCGGCATCCCAGTAGGTATTGTCTTCGGAAACGTAAGTCTATTAAAATTCAGAAAAAATGCAAACAATATTATTTACAACAGTAAGTTTTATTATTTTTTAAAAATTATTTTTATTATAATGTGTCAAAAGTACACCGAACTGAACTGAAATTACAATAACTGTTGAAAATGGTGATCATTTTCTTAAATACACAAATGAACTCTTCGCTTCATGGTTTCAAATGCATTTATAAGCATATCTGGTGTTATTTGGTCGCACTGATGGTGAATGCTGTTTTTCAAGTCTTCCAGTGAATGTATTAGAATTCTAAACACATTATTTTTAATGTACGGAAACACGAAATAATCCAAACGCGCAAGGTCGCAAGACCGTGATGGATAAAGGTCTTTACTTATTAAATGGTCATCGAAAAATTCTCGTAAATCATTTAAAGTAACATGAGCAACGTGCGGACGCGCAGAATCCTGTTGAAAATATACGGTTTGCAACTCGTGGTCGTGAAGTTCATTTATAAACGGTTCTAAGATGATGTTCCGATAGTTTTCAGCAATTTATATTCTCTTCAAAAAATATTGGGCCTATTATTCTTCTACGACTTACTGCTAACCACAACCCTATTTTAACAGGATGCATCGTTGCTTCTCTAAAGTAATGCGGGTTTTCGGTTCCCCACATACGTATATTTTGTGCATTAAGGTAACCATTCAAATGCACCCAGGCCTCGTCCGAAAAAAATTCTTATCGAGTACATCGTTGTTCAAATTTTCGTTAAACCACTGACAGTACTGAACTCTTTTCCCATAATCTGCTCCTAACAGCTCCTGGTACATTTGTAATTTGTATGGATGAGAGTGAATATCCTTTTTTAAAACATTGTACAAACTTGTTTTACGAATGCTTAGTTCTTGGGAAAGCATTCGAACTGAAGATGTAGGTCGCTCTTCGATCGCGTTTCTGACCATATTGACAATAATATGTCCCGTGCGAACTCTAGGTCTTCCACCTCCCCGTTGTTTATCAGTTGAAGCAGTTTCCCGAAAATTTGCAAGTGATCTGCTCAACTTCTTCCTAAGCTGATTGTGGTTAAAACACTACATTTGGAAACCTCAATCTGAATTCATTTTTAGAAGCTTCAATCGAGTATTGCCATTCACCATTTTCCAGTACTCCATTGCGAAAATAACTTTCGAGCATAAATGATTTCTGATGTGGCGTAATAGTCCATTTTCTAAACGCTAAAAACTCGCCAAAGTTCTAACTTCGTTGACTCAAAACCGATTTTGAACATTTTTTTTTTATTATTTCGGTAAAAGTTTATAGAAAAGTTCCCCATAGGTGAGAAGGTGTGCTTTTTATTTTTTCAATTGTTATTAACAAATAAGTGTTTTTTAATATACTATTAATTAAAAATTTTATAACTATTTGATTTATTTAAACAATTGCCTAACATTTGATAACATAAGGTTTTTGGGGTCGCAGATTACGAATCTGGCCTCAAAATGGGTCTAAAAACAAAATGGCGTCGAAGGTCTAATTTTTTATTTTATTTTTTTTTAATTTTTATTCGTAGTCTGGGGGGTTTTGGGGTTGCTGATTACGAATTTGACATTAAAACTTAACTAAAACAAAAAATGGCGGATCCAAAATGGCGGAAAGGGGTAATTTTTTTTTAAATTTCTGATACCTATACCTAGAAGTTTTTTGGGTCCCTCATCCCAAATTTTATGTCAAATTTATCAAAAATGGAAAACGGTGCCTGAAAAATGGTGGAAACAAATGATAGAAGAGTTAAATGAGTATTCAAGATATTATAATTTAATTGATTTATTAAAATTAACCCAAAATACATTTAAAAACAAAAAACAAAGTTATTTAGCTTTAGTTTCTTCTTCCTCCACTGTTTCCATTGACACTGCCGGTCGTGAATTAAGGCAACTATTTTCGCCACATTCACCGCAAGTCGCCGAACAATAAAGGCCACTTTTCCTATACCCACAAGCTGGCCCGCAACTAGTTTTGTAGTTACAAAAAAATAATTTTTAAGATGTTTTGTGGAGCTGGTTCTTGTGTCATTAAGATTGGAAAACACTTTCCTGTATCATATTTCCAACCCCAATCTTCCCTTGATATATCTTGGTTTCCCAGCCACAACTGTGTTTGCAAATACACGTGTTTTAAATGTTGTTCTGCTGGATCCATCGTAGGGCACAATTATGCTAAATTAACGCTACTTTTTTAGTAGACCCCTTAATAAAAGAATCAAACCCAAAATTCAAAATGTTTTTATTTAAAAAATATATGTATTGTATTGTCTGTAACCTCATTTACCTTGCGGTATATGAATAATAAAAAACTTTCAATCACTTAAACATTTCTGTAAGAGTTTAAGCAGTTGCCTTTCTTTGCACCATACATTGCAAGCATACATTTTATACCAAATTTTTTTTATATAAATTTTTGTAGTCTCTTGCAAATCACTGCTATTTTCAAATATTTTTACAAATTTATTCTTTCCTGAACATAGCCATTGCTTCATTTACTAGGACTTATCCATGTGGATCTTTAATAAGGTGCCGGTCCTATTCGTCTTGTTCATCCTTATATATCTTCAATATATTAAACTATATTCAAAAGCCGTAATCTGCACCTTGACACCAAAACTCGCATGCTAAGATGCTACATTTTTTCCATCTTGCTCTATGAGGTCGAGTCCTGGACACTTAACGAAATAATCACAAAAAAAATCGAAGCCTTTGAAATGTGGTTATACCAGAGAATATTACGGATATTATGGAAAGACCGTGTAATAAATATTAAAGTCCTAGAGAGAATGAAAAGAAAGTAAAGAGATCATGGACAACACCAAGATACGCAAATTCCAATACTTCGGACAAATAATGAGGAATGAGAATAAGTACAACCTACTACAATCTATTATACAAGACAAGATATATGACAAATGTGGACCAGGACGCGGAAGAATATCTTGGTTGCAAAACCTAAGGGCGTGGTATAGGAAATCATCCAATGAGTTATCTAGGATTGCAACCAATAAAGTGAAGATAGCCGTGTTAATGGCAAACGTACGAAATCTGATAAGCACCTTAACAAGAAGAAGAAGAAGATTCTTTCTTTTGTTAAAACATGCTGAAGTGTTACATCCAGTTAAAGCATGTACAGAAAAAAACATGCTCACTACAATTTATTGGGATGCGCAAATTGCAGGCTTTTAGAAGAAGATATTTTTTTATTTTCTTTATTTTTGGCAGGTTTTAAAAAATATATATCTTTATCAGCATGAAACTAAAGCTGTTAATATAAGTAATACGTCTGTATTCTCTGATACTACGACTATGTTTTTATTTGATGCATTGAGAGCTGTTGTAACTATTAACCGATCAGCATCACTTTCTGCTTGAGAGCAAGGATATTATTTGCAGCTAAAGTTTCTTTTAAAAAATTAATAAAACGACATGAAAGACATTTGCAGGAATTTTTTCTTGATACAACTTTAAAAACCTGTCTCTTTCAAATCGAATATCTGGTGCAGTTTTCGTTTTTAGACGTCGATCTCTTTCAGCAGATTTTATTCTGTTTCTGATAATCGACAAAAACACTTGTTTTTTCCATAATTACGTACAATAAAATTAATATATCTAAAATTGCACCATACTGTTGAACAAGTTGCCATTTGTTTTTATGTAATAACATTCCTCCGTCGGTTACAAACAGAAAAATCTTTTAATTTAGAAATATATTTTGGAAATTGTACAAAGAGGTCGTAGAAAACACATTTTTAGGCGTTGGAATTTATATGTATTCGTATGTTATATTTAAATGTATTTAATCTATTTAAATTTGAGTTAATTTAACAATTTAGAATTTTATTTGCATATAATGTTTAATAAATAATAATAATAATAATCGTACACAATAAAAATTAACCTTTTAATGCTATATTTATAATTACTGTGTCCAAAGTCCCTAGATATGAGGCAACGTGCGGAATTCAGAAATGAAGCTATTTTGCCGCTTTAAAGTAATAATTTTTTATTTTTGATAAATTTTAACATAACATTTGAAATTAGCGACCCAAAAAACCCTATAGTATAGCTAAAAACTAAAGTCCGAATAAAAAAAAATTTAGCTTTTTCGCCATCTTGGATCCGCCATTTTTTATTTTAGTTGAGTTTTAATGTTAAATTCGTAATCAGCGACCCCAAAAACCCCTATGCATATAATAAAAATAAAAAAAAACAAATAAAAAATTAGACCTTCGACGCCATTTTGTAAATGCCATTTTTGTTTTTAGACCAATTTTGAGGCCAGATTCGTAATCTGTGAACCCAAAAACCTTATGTTATCAAATGTCGGGCAATGGTTTAAATAAATAAAGAAGTTATAATTTTTTTTTAATTAAGAATATATTAAAAAACACTTATTTGTTAATAACAATTGAAAAAATAAAAACCACACCTTCTCACCTATGGGGAATTTTTCTATAGACTTTTTCCGAAATAATAAAAAAAAATGTTAAAAATCGGTTTTGAGTCAACGAAGTTAGAACTTTTTTCCTTTAGTAAATGGACTATAATGGTTATTTAACCAACAAGTGTGTTAATAAAGGTGATTAATAATCGAGAGATTTTAACGCGTGAGCGAGCGGAGCGAGCGAACGGGTTAATGAGTGAGATTATTAATCACCGATTAACATAAGAGTTGGTTACAAGACTTTTCCGTCAATCGTACATTTATTAAAATCCATCAAAAATATTTATTAGTTTTGACATTTCAGATACATTTGACGTTTAGTACGTATGGTTGCCGACCGGAGCGGATTTTGCGGCAATTAAAAGACTTGGCGGTTGGAAATCCACCTCTATTGCCGAAGGATACAGTGAGAACTCAATAGAACAAAATATAAACTGTCACAAAGATATTCAGCAAAGCTTCCGGAACAAGTTCTAGTGTCCAAACACACATTTTTACCAGCGCCCAGGAAAATTAAATAAATATTAATGTCGATAATAGTGTTGGCAAGTCGTCGACGCCTTGTTTTAGTTTTAATAATTGTACGTCTTCTAATGTAAATAGTAATATTAATAAATACACGGTATAATTTACCCTGTAGTTTTGACATTTCAGATACATTTGACGTTTAGTACGTATGGTTGCCTATATAAAATCATTGCGAAAACGGGTCTATTAATGCATGATTTTTTAGACAAAATCATGCATTAATGAGTCAATATATAAACGATTGACGGAAAACATGATTTCAAAACTGAACAAACCTAAACGCGCTATGACAGTACTCAATGACGTTTCATTGTGTTGTACGAATTAATCAAAGACAGAACATTTTGTTTTTCAAAGCAACTGGGATGACGACTGTGTATGAACACCCGTTATAACAGCAATGAGATAACATGAACAACAAAATAGAATGCTTGAGTAAGAAAGAGATGACCATACGAAAAAAATATTTTAGTAGGCATGTTTGGTTGACATCTGTCATAATTAAAATGACGTCAAGCCTACTCGCATATTTGTTAATTGCTACTATGTTTATCTCTTTCTTACTCAAGCAATACGGGTTATTTTCTTGTTCATGTTATCTCATTGCTGTTATATAGGTATAATTGTGGCCCCATCGGTATATTGGTGTTCCCAGATCATGGCCTGCTGAATTGTGTGACAAACGTCACTTTATACGGCCTGTGCAAATGTGAAGTTTCGCGATTCTCCCCAGAGCGCTGTATACCCACGAGTGGGAATTTTAAATTTGCAATGTAACATCAGTTACCACATTGACTACGATGCAAATATTTCTCAGTTACCTGCTAGTTTTTTTGTGTATTTTCTTATTTACGTTATTTACGTTCACAGTTTAATTTGTTGATTAAGTTATTCGTTTTTATTGATTGCGATTTGGTTGGGTGTTGTTAAAATTGAAAGCGGTTCTGCATATTGTAGGTATAAAAGGTGTTGTATTGCAATCTGCAAATATACAGATTGGAAAAAATCTTGTCCTCAATTTCTCTCGAATCAAGTTTTACGAAGGAAATTAGTCCAGTCAAACGGTAGAAAATAGGGGAAAGTTTTGGTGAAGTTTTGATATTTGATTCCTATATGTTTTTTGGGTCGCTGTACACGAATATCAGGTTTGCCAACAAAAATTTTGATCGGAAACATGATTTTAAGCAAAAACTGTGTAAAACGATTTGTTTTTAGTTTTTCTAAAATTACCCGAAAGCTGTAAATTTTTCGTAAATGTTAAACCTATATGAAATGAAAGAAGATGAATTTTGCTACATTTTATGTACTTGAGGTTTTTTCTCCGAGCAATCGTTCAGCCGCAAGAGCGCCGCGAAGTTATAGTCCAGTCCAATGGTAGAAAATAGAGGAGAATTTTGGTGGAGTTTTGATATTTAGTTCCTATATGTTTTTTGGGTCGCTGTACACGAATATCGAGAAGAATTTTGACCTGAAACACGTTTTTTTAAGCAAAACCGGTGTAAAAAAACGATTTTTTTAATTTCTAAAATTACTCGAAAACTATCTAATTTCGTAAATGTTGAACCTATATGAGATGAAAGAGAATACAATTTCCTACATTTTATGTACTACTAAAGGTTTTTTACTCCGATTAATCGTTCAGCCGCGAGAGCGCCGCGAAGTTAGGTGTTAAAAGCAAACAAAAAGGAATTATCCCAGTTTATTTCAAAGTAACTCGAAAACTAGCCATTTTTCGTAAATCAAAAATGGTGTATATGAAATGAAATGTTGACAAACCTGATATTCGCGTACAGCGACCCAAAACACATATAGGAACCAAATATCAAAATTCCAAAACTTTCCCCTATTTTCTACCATTTGACTGGACTATAATTTTAGGCAACCTTAAAATAGCATACAGAACAAAATACTTCATTACTATTACCACCTACTAGTAACATCTTCCCAATTTATAAGAATAATACGATTATCTGCACATTACATTCTATTTTAGAGAGAATGTGTGCGCTATCCAAAAAATACCCGCCTGAAAATATTACTTTGTCTCCACCTACGAATTCTTGGAGCTCATAACCTTTCAAGAACAATTTTAAAAGTATAAATCTCTAAGATATACGTGCACGGCACTGTAAATAGATTACACCATTCATATTTACGTTAAATTCAAAATAATAGGTTCTTATTCTACTGATACTGCATTTGAAGAATCAGTTTTAAAACACGTATTTGCCATGACAGCCGCTGTCATTTAAATGTCATCGTGGGTATGTGGCGCCAAAACGGCCAAAATTGGCATCAACTTACTTTGAAACGATTTAACGATCAATGTTATTTTGAGAACTCTATGAAGGCAGCAGGGAAAGCATTGAAGATTTCTGAGAACTATTTATCACATACAAAATTCACCAATATGTTCAGATGCAGCGTATCCAGAGACGGTTTCTAAGAAATCCAAATTTAATAAAACTAACGTAACGTCAACCTTATTGAATGGTTTAGGAGGAATTGCCCGAAAATGTAAGTAAAAAAGGCCTTTAACAATAAAAGCAATGGTTTCCGAAGACATCCCATATTTTCTCTGTTCTCAAAAATCAAATACCAAGGTTTATGAAACTGGTTTTAAATTCAAAAGAAGATGGAACAGTCACTACCAGAAGAACAAAAAACGGGATACGAAGTTAGATACATTATATATTATAGTTAATGCAAGAAACAAGGATGGTTTTGTTAAGAATTCAAGTTTTTAAAAGTAAAGCAAAGAGTGGTGACTACACGATCAATTTTGAGCAGCGCAGTGATTTAAAACTCAACTATTACCAATCGTAGACGAACCGTCCTTAATTACAAATATAACGAATAACGTAAGCTACCATTTTCGATACTAAGAAGAAATCCCTAGTCGCAGCTGGACGAAAATGGAAATGATCGAATAATTAAAACTTAAATGCACTGCTTCTTACGATGCGGAAAGTTCGTTCCCCACATTTCGTTCCTGGGATATTTCGTCTCCCCATATCTCGTACCCGGAAACTATGTTCCCGACCGACCTCAATTTGTCCCCTAGATTACAGGGTGTTGAAAAACGAGTGCAGCAATCGGAATACAGTTAAAAAATGAATTATATTTTAATTAATTTATTTATTATAATAAACTTATAAGCACAAAATAAATTGTATTTATTAAAAATTACGGTTTAATCTAAGTATCTTCCTGATATTTGGTATAAGGCCACAATTTCTCATTTTGAACAACCTTTCTTAGTAATATTTTGCCGTATCATGAACAAAAAGGGTAGTTTACCGGAAAAGAAAATAGTTTTTGCTTAACTGTCAAGGCCGACTTGTTTTTGAAAAACTGAAAATTTTCTTAAAATTCTCTACAAACCAAACAGGAATTATAATTTTTATAATATTTCTATGTAAAACTAAAAATAAAGTTTAATTCCCTCTTGTAAACTCAAGCTGTATATAGTTCTTAGAGGATTATTACAATAAATAAATTAATTAAAATATCTTTCATTTTTCTAACTGCATTCCGATCGCTGCACTTGTTTTTCGACACCCTGTAATCTAGGAGACAAATTGAGCTCGCTCGGGAACGAAGTTTCCGGGTATGAGATGTGAGGAGAGTTGGGTTGCCAGATTTAAAAAGCCTTTATATAGGAGAAGGTAACAAAATATATAGGAGATTTCCAAAATATATAGGAGACAACTTTATTATAAATTTTACAAACTTTGAATAAATGAAACATTATTTCACAAAAAAAGAAAATATACCCATCATCCATGCTAGGTATACAGATTGTCCGAAATCCGTTTGGAACATAGGAAATTAATGAGTGCGACAAGGAAGACATAAACAAAATGAGTAGCAAGACAAAGATAGAATGTAATCATGGCTAGGTAAATTTTTAAACTAAAATTAAGTCAATGAAACAAACAAACGCTTCTGCAAATATTTTATCTGTCATTAAGAATCTAAAGTGAGGTTTAAATAATTAAAATAATTATGTGAATAGTAAACAATAGTATATGAGTTTATGACAGATAAATATTTGACAGAAGCGTTTGTTTGTTTCATTGACTTAATTTTAGTTCAAAAATTTACCTAGCCATGATTACATTCTATCTTTGTCTTGCTACTCATTTTGTTGATGTCTTCCTTGTCGCACTCATTAATTTCCTATGTTCCAAACGGATTTCGGACAATCTGTATATTTCGTTGGTTTGCACCTTTTTTAACAATGCCTTGTTAGTTTTTATAGAATTATAGAATTCTGTAAAATTTAAATCAAAATTTACCGTTATTAGTAATTCTGATTTAATTAAATCTACTGAAGCGCGATTTCTAACACCGTTCCACTTATCTTATATATATTTCTAAAAGTCCTGACTGACTGACTCATCAACGCCCAGCCCAAACCCTTGGACCTAGAAAGCTGAAATTTTGCACAGAGGTTCCCTTTATGATGTATACAAGGAATAAGGAAGGATATTTCGAAATTCAACCCCCAAAGGGGTAAAATGGGGGTTCCAATTTTGTATGGAGAAATAATATTAAATAGACATTTCGACTTGAAACTTCGTAGGAGTACTCCTAAAAACAAATAAGCAAACACGTATTTCGTGATTTTCCGAAAATCAACCCCTTAGGGGGTGAAATGGGGTAAGTAAGCCTAAAAATCGATATGGGTGTCGTTATTGAGGTTTATTGGGACGTTGATTGCGAAAATGGCATTTATTTTTAAGTCCAAGACGGTGAACATGACATAAGGGAAGAAACGGGACGGGACGGGACTAGACTGGACGGAACGGGACGGACTGGACGGGACGGGACTGAGCGGGACGGGACTGGACGGGAAGGGAAGGGACGGAACGGGACGGGACGGGACGGGGCAAAGCGGGACGGGGCGGGGCGGGGCGGGACGGACGGGACGGAAAGGGAAGGAAAAAGATGGGATGGAAGGGGAGGGGATGGGATGGAAGAGGAGGGGCGGGACGGGACGGGAAGGGACGGGACTGGACGGGAGGGAAAGGGGCGGGACGGGACGGGAAGGGTCGAGACGGGGCGGGGTGGGGCGGAACATTATTTAATACACAAATAACGAACCTTGCGCGAACGAAGTCGCGGGTAAAAGCTAGTTTCCCATAATACTAAAGACCCTTTCTACAAAGGCCGAGGTTGCAGGAATACTGAAAATAAATGACATCAAAATACCAATATTTGGAATTTCCTCAGTTTTTCCAAAATAAGGAGCCATTTTTTAACTGTTTTGACTGCAAACAAAGGCTTCCTCATTTTAAATTAAATTGAGAATTTTGTTAACAGTTGTGACTCCATCAAATATAGAATCTAGATCAAGATTTAAGCCTTTAGGAATGTTTGTTATAATATTAACCACATCGTTATATGCCAAACAACATTTTAAATTTAACCATTTTTTAATATAAGTAATCGAAGGATCTAATTTTTTCAATTTTAGAGCGACAATGATTCCAAAAAATGTGTGGTTTCTTCTTAAAGAAAGCTTAGTTAATAGTGAATTAAATATGTTGTATACAAAATTATAGATACTTTGTTACCCTCTAGTTTTAATATTGCATTCTGAAATATTTTTAAAAAAGTGCAACAGAATAACATATTAATTTCAGGGATGTCATTATCAGGGATGTCTTCGTATTCATCATTATTTATGTACCTAGAATAGTTTTTTAATTTGATTTGGGCAATCCCTCAAACTTCGAAAATATGATAATAAAGGTTGCCAAGATTTTAAAATTCTCTTAACACAAGGAAATAATGACAACCACCTTGATGTGACATGATGAGAAAGTTCCTCATATTCTGACTCGTTAAATTCCAGGCTCCTAAAGTCTCTCTTCGTTTAGCTGACAGAAAAAAGGTGCATATAACTTAAGGACTAGGTTTTCAATACCATAATCGAGTTTATCAATAGAATTTTTCACAGCCTGTGCACTACATAAGCATGATAATTAGCCTTAATTATTTCTGAATTTTATTTTTTTAAATTGTTAAAAAGAGAATTATGCCCCCCAAAATTCGCCATATTGGTTGATGAGTTTGATACGTTCGGTATTGCTCGGCGTTGGTCGTTGACTGCGCAATTGCCTCAGATAGAAATTTCAAAATTTAAATATTTATTATTATTTTATAGAACCAATTTTACTGTTTTTGTAGGTTATTGGAAATATAGGAGATTTCACCTTATTTATAGGATATAGGAGATTGCGACAAAATATAGGAGGTCTGGCAACCTTAGGAGAGACGAAATATCCCGGGAACGAAATGTGGGGTACGAAATGTGGGGAACGAAATGTGAGGAACGAAATGTGGGAAACAAACTTTCCGCAAACCGGCAGCCTTATGCTTACCCGATGAAAGATGAAATATGGGAAATATTAAGTGCTAAATTACCACAGAAAGTAGATCATTTAGACATGCACGTACGTAGAACAACATGGCCACAAAGTTTTGAGGTTACCACCGTATCACTGCCATTATAATGCAATAGAAATAAATGTACGGCCACAATGTAAACGGTTTTACGACAACGAGACCAAGTCATCCTCTGGAGATGTAATAAGTAGGTACCTGACTGAATGCATTAGGTGCTGTTAGTGGAATAATTATGTAAGACATACAGAAGTGGAAGACTGAAAAATATACATACAGATATAGAACCTATTATTATTAATTTAAGTGCACAACATACATAGGTACATGTAGCATAATGATGTAGATGAGTTTTAATAAATTACTACTCCTTTTTTATATTAATAATTACTTGTCAACTATTGTTAATGAGATTATAAAACTCTGCCAACAGTGTTTATTCTTTCTAAAAATGAAAGTTCCATTTTGATAGTTTTGCACCAATTTTTTAAAAATAACAAGCAAACGGCGCGCTACGCGCACGTGAAATAGGATACGCGAAAGGTCACGCTCCGATCCGAGCGCTCAGATAAGAAAAACAAAACCTAAACAAATATAAACATCTGTGAAGCCGGAACGTGAGATTTTATTTTGTGCCACGGACACACGGACACACGGACACACATTAAGAAAAATTATATTATAGATTACGCCTAATAAATGAATTATAATGTATTACATCCAAGTCGCTCTAAATAGCATCTCGTTTCAGCAAAACATTGACATAACATTTTATATTCGTTGCCATGATTACATAACTACATTAGAAAAATGTATGAAATAAGAATACACACGCAAAAGGTAACTAAAAAAGTTACATTCTTGTCTTGGGACTTCGTGTATTTCCACGACTATACCTTTCTCAAATCGTGTGCGTTGATTGGTTAATATAAATGGGAAGAGAATTATCTTGGTAATTTATAATTAATTTGGTTTCAATTTCACGATACTCTACCGATTAAGGACAAAAAATCCAACTGGCTTAATTACCACATGGAATGTAACACCCCAAACTTTATTTTAAACAAGCATTATTAGCTCATCATTAGTTGGGGCTTTTTGTGTAATTATGACGAGGGACATTCAATAAAAACGGGTTGTGTGGTAACTTTTCAGTAATTTATCGGATCGTTCCTTTCAATACAGAATTGATGTTTCATAATCTATAGTTCATAGAAACGATCTGTATAGAAAGGTGATATATTGTATTAGTATTATTAGTAAGGTATGTTAATACGTAGAAACGTTGTTGTCCGTCAATCCATATGGCATATGCTATGCGAAATTGGGCACGATCAGTATTATTTTACAAGATATTTTTATTTAGTAGAAAATACCAGATCTATGAACTATATCTATGAACTAAGGGTACTAAGACTAGGAACTAGTAATACGTCCAAATAATGGACAGCATTTAAGAATAGGGTTGCCATATTTGAAAATAACAATTTCGGGCAAGATTACGAAACTGGATGGGTGGGGGGGATGCTTGTGCGGGAAAGGTAATTCAATACTTGATTTTTTAAGTTTTCTTTTAATTTCTTCAAAGTAAATTTTACCAATACTTGAAATTAAATACAAAAGAAACACTAAACTATTATTCACAAAGAATTGTAATATAAATTTAACACTAACACTAATACGAAGCTCTAATAAAAAAGTTTTTCGGATTGTGTACAATAATGTGCTATTTTACTAAATTTAAAATCGATTAATAAAGTGGCACTTTGGTGCATAGAAATGTCACTTTACTATATGGTAATATCATTGTCAAATTCCAGATTAGTAGGTTAGGTTTTCCGTCAGTCTGTGTCAAAACTGACGTTTGAATTTCCACAGCCGCCTTTTTTAATGAACACGTGGTGTAATGCTTTTATATAAATATTAATACAAAATGCGAAAAAATAGTATAACCCTTCGTAATAAAAGCAGCTTTACTAAACTTATATAGCTCCCCATGGCCGATTATTTATAAATTACAAATATGGAAAGTGCACCATTCAACCAGTCGATATCAACACCTTGTCGAAAATACCGTCTAAGGTAGGTAGCTTCTTACTTACAACTTCCAGATGCAGAATGGCAGAATCTTATACTGGCCATAGTATGCGATGTTCATCCGCAACTTTTGTTAGCCAACGCTGGGGGCGACATTTTAATTCTTAAACGCCATGGTGGATGGAAATCATTCGCCGTAGTAGAGAGCTATATAGAGGATTCTATTATAAGCAAAATAGGTATCACCAAAAAGATTCAAGGAGCAACGTAAGTGGAAGAGCCATCTCCTGTTAATATCTCACTACCAACCATTAATTGCACAAAAATTAGTTCCGATATTGCTGTGGATCAATCGAACAAGAACGTGTTGTTAAGTACAATGTAAATATTAATTTGAATAATAAATAGTGTTAAATCTAATTTTGTTATTCATGGTATCTTTGTACATTCTCTCACTAGTGACTTTTTGAATATTTGCTAACTAGTGAGTAATATATCACATTACTTATGCAAAATCAACATAATAGTAGTGTTATTATATGGAGGTGTTGAATAAAAACATTGAAACAACCTACCTTGTTTCAGACAAATGACACATTCCCACGTTTATGAAATGTCAAAATTCAAACTTTTTGATTATTTGTTATGCAAAGTAGATCAAATAGTATATTATACTCGTTTAATAAGAGGCATTGTAGCTTGTAGCACTCGTTCTATTGGAGCATTAGTGCTAGAATAGACCCTCTTATTAAACTAGTATAATAATATACTATTATGCAAAGTAGATAAAATAGGATATTATACTCGTTTAGTAAGATGCATTTTAGCAATCTTTCTCGCTGCGCTCGTCCTGCTCCAAACCCACTCGTGCTACAGTAGGCCCTCTTATTAAACAAGTATAAAAATATACTATAATTTCACAATCTGTAGTTAATATATTAGAAACTACCTCTGCCATCCATTCACATTTGCATCTGTTTTTGCTGCAGTAGCAGTAGTTGCATTGGGATTCTTGTGTGAATCATATTTCTTTTAAATTTTACTTCTATTAAATGTGGTTTGGTTGAAATCAATTTTCATCACTATACCGAAAAAATCAAATGCAAACAAATGCGATGAATTCCGTCTCATAAGCCTAATGAGTAATGTACTTAAACTATTTTTAGAAACCCTACATTGTAGGATATACAAGAAATGTGAACAAGATCTAAGTGATTCACAATTTGGATTCCGGAAGGGATTTGGAACCAGAGAGGCGCTATTTAGCTTAGCAGTACTATTGCAAAAATGTAGAGATCAGCAGAAAGATGTCTTCATTTGTTTCATTGATTATGAAAAGGCATTCGACCGCGTTAAACATAGCGAATTAATGAGAATACTGGCGGAGAAGGGCATGGACTACGAAGACATAAACGTCATCAAAAATCTTTACTGGAACCAGAATGCCACAGTAAGGTTGGATAATGAATACACCGAAGTTATTCCAATTAAAAGGGGCGTTAGACAAGGTTGTGCACTCTCACCTTTATTATTTAACATCTACTCAGAAGATATCTTTAGAAGAGCCTTCGAAAACACAGAAGATGACATAAAAGTAAATGGTGAGTTAATTAACAATATCCGGTATGCGGACGACACGGCAGTGATTGCAGATAGCTTAGAGGGCTTACAGCGCTTGATGGATGCAGTAACTCGAGAAGGAGACGCAGCCGGATTAAAATAAACACTAAGACAAAATTCATGATATGCAGCAAAATACCAATAGCACAAACCCAATTGACAATATATAACCAACAAATCATGAAGGTAACAAAATTCAAATACCTTGGTTGCTGGTTGACGGAAGATGACGACCCGAATCTGGAGGTAAAAACAAGAATAGAATTGGCAAGAACGTCCTTGCTAAGAATGAAACAGTTACTTACGAACCGCAGCCTGCAACTTGCAATAAGATACAGATTTGTGCAATGTTATATATACTTCAGTGCTATTATACGGAGTCGAGGCCTAGGGTTGCCAGACCTTCTATATTTAATAGAAGTCTTCTATATTCAACGAAAATCTTCTATCTTCTATGTTCCTAAAATATAGATGCAACATCTTCTATATTTCAGCGTTTCAGAATAATATTATAATAATAAATAGAATTTTATTTTTGGCACCACGCAGCAATACTGTGCTTATGTTATATATATGGACTAAATTTAAAAGGCCAGTAGGGTATCGTGATGTATCCGTCCGAATCCTAATGTAATAACTTGTTATTGCATAGCAATGGTAAATAATAACTTAACCTAAAATTTCGAGCCGGTTTGTTCTTTGCTGGTTTATTTTGTTTCTTTAGTGTAAATACTTTACTTATTTGTACTTAATATTAATAACCTGATTCTGACATGCACATTAGCGGTGGTGGTGGTGGGAATGATGATGACGATTACAATAACAATATAAATAGTAGTGATAGTGATGATGTTGACAAAGACACCAACCAAGGTCTCGTTCAAAAACGAAAACGAGCAAATTGTAAATACACTTCTTCATATAAAAAAAATGGGAACATATTTTTCTAGTTATTTTTATAGTTAGAGGCAAAGGAAGATGATAGAGTTGCAGTGTTCAGTTGAAAGCGATGTTTTATGTTTTATTTGTTGAGTTGCATTTAAAATAATGTTTAATCGTTATTATTTTAGTCCTTTTACCTGAATATCTTTAATATGTGTATATTTTTAATACTATTAGTAATTATAACTAATGTATTGATAGTAATAAATGTTTTATTTGAATCTTCTATATATTTTTTTAAACTTCTATATTTTCAAGTTAATTCTTCTACTTTCGACATTTCTGGCAACCCTATCGAGGCCTGGTCACTCAGGGCAAATACGGAAAAGAGGGTATTCAGAAGACTGCTGAGCATAGAACACAGAACACATTACAAACGAAGAGGTGCTGAGAAGAATGCACAAAGAAAAGCAACTGCCAACAATTATAAGAAAAAGGAAAACAGCATACCTGGGACACTCATACCGAAATGATAAATACAACATCTTACAGCTTATTATGGAAGGTAAAATCGACGGAAAAACGGGACGAGGTCGAAGAAAATGCTCCTGGCCCAAAAATATCAGAGACTGGACACATATGAGTACCCATACATTGATCAGAACAGCACAAGACAGAAAATTTTGCCGAAGTTGTTGCCAACATTCATTAATGAATACGGCACTTTGAGAAGAAGAAGAAATGTGGATCGAGCTATTATTATTATTATTATTATTATTCGCATAAACCCATAATTCATCGCCGATTTAAAAAAGCCTTTGGGACGCATGGTGTGATAGCGAGGATACGGACGCTCTCACCTTCCGCCTTGCAGGCCAAGCTCCTTCATGCATGTTAGTGCCTCATTATTATTATTATTATTATTATTATGATTATTATTCCACAATAGCGAATAGCTAGATACTGTATACACAACTAGTTCTAAATTATATTTGGGGTACTGCACCAGAATTTTCAAAAATCGCTCGAAATCGGCAAGCGTAACGTTTTCTTGGAAAATAGGAACATTTAGGGACAGCACTTCGTTTCCGGACAACTAGCTGCAAATCGGTACAATCCCGAAAAATCGGGAGGTATGGCAACCCTATCTAAAAGAACCATATATTTTATACATTTCGTATCTTGGCCTCCAACAAATGAAATTTTAAACGAGGCGTATTAGACGTGTCCATTTTTCCTTTCCAGATTATGTGCTTACGTAATTTCCTCCTTAGGGTGGTGTACGATTACAACACAGGACTCGCTACAGGAACGCTGAATCAACACCGCGATGTCACCTTGTCAGCTCAGCGCAGTTCTCAGCACGCAGTACTTTTATCTGCACCTCGGATTCTATAAACAATGTCCATGAATGAATTTATTATAAGAACTGATACTTTGTTAGCCACTCGTAGCTCCTGCGCCCTTACAAAGTTGTAATCGGTTGGGAGCGATAGTCACAATAAGAAGCTATTATTGCAGCCCGATTAATTTTATAGGCAGTTGACAAGTTCTTAAACGGAGGTATAGTTGCGTAGGAACCCTGTTAGGGATAATTTGTTTCATATCAGTGTAGAGACTAAATATTTGCACATGCCTGGTGTAAGATGGGGTGATATGGTTATTTAAAGTATATATTCATATTAATCTTGTAATCTCCAGTAGTGAAATTACAATGTTCCTCTTCCCACATTTTCTTATTAGTACTTTTTAATTTTTCCTAAAATCATACCGACGCCAGAATAATAAAATGTTTTGCATGTGCCTACTGACCCTTTTGGAAATTATAAATAATTCTCTGGTGCCAGAGACACTTCGATTTTATTTATTACCTATTTCCTCTAAATTTACTGTTAACAGATGTTGCAGCTGTGTCACAACAATTATTTTCTTGGCTGCAAATTGGCCGACAACAAAATGCATTGTTTGCATTCTAAAATTCGTATTCGACGAATAGGTAGTCACATTTTATAACTTATTAAGATGGAAGTTTCTTGCTGATTTTAGTAGAATTTTTACTTATAATACCATGAGTAGTCAAAGTTATGTCGAATATTTTTGCTGTGGTATCACGAATGTCCATTGCGCTTAGGTTCGATTAGGACGAGTGCGCTAGTAATTTCTATAGTAACAGAACACTAATATTGACTTTTTCTAATAAAAATCCCATTTATTTAAAATATTCACTATACCACTAGTGAAAATTGTCGATTATTTTCACTAGTGAAAATTGTCAATATAGTTCATTTTTATTGGCTCAAAGACGTGAAATCTTGTATTTTTATTGGTCAGTTTTTGATAGATGACAAGTGAGTTGAATAGTCGATCATATTTGAACATAAAATACGTAAATCATATAAAACTTGTGCAAAAAGATTTGTATTCAATGGTAGCAGATCATGGGAACTATTTCCCTATGCCAATAAAATTACATTATTCTGAAATGCGCCTTAGTAATATACTATTAAAAATGAGAAAAACATTTCCTTCCAATTGAAACTGTTTATGTAACTACAGTAATAAGAAAAATAGTGCAACTAAATAATTTGTTGAAACACAACTCGGCATTGCCGGACCAGCAAAGCAGTTCCTGTTTGAATAGATTTTTGGGGTTCTGTAATAATAATAAAATAAGTAAATTGTACTTGTCGGCTTATTTTCGGTTTGCAGCTTGCAGCTGAGCATTGTAATTCTATCCTCGCCAAGCTTATAGGTAGTAAAAGGATGCACCTTTCGAGGAAAGGAAACTACCAAATGTTCCATTTCTATGAACAGTGGAAATTGTCATACTTTAGTAGGTACATATGACAGTTACTGAAAGAAACCCGGGGTACCACACAAAGAAATCGTAGAGAGAAAAATTGGGTAGAAGAAACATTTACAAAAGTACAGTAAGATTACGTGCTGAATTTTCATATAGTGGAAATGAACGTGGAAGATCTCGAACAAATGAAAGCTCTTTTATAACAACTTTCTAAGACATCAGAAGAGCTTGCAAATATCGCAGAAAAAAACAAAAAACAATACAATTCAAGCGACGAAAACGCCCAACTGCATCCTGTTCGTCCGGTTATGCATATGCTACATGATTTTGCCGGTTCCAACAGCACAATTTAATATAATAGCAGAGAGCATGAACTGCTTGCCGGACAACACCTTCAACATTTACTCGGACAATCTATCTGCGAATGTGACTTTTTTATTGATAAGTGTAACAATTATTTGGAAGCAACATCAGATGGTACAATAGACGATGATGGAATAATCGAAATTAAGTGTCCATATTTGACAAGATTCATGACGCGAGGAGGCAATTGAAAATAAGATTATAAAATTAGTCACATTTGAAAGGAACGATATGACATTTTCGTTAAAAAAGAAGAATTCGTATTGTTACCAATGAAGCAATTTTGTTACTTTTTTTTGTTGGACACCTAAGGGCCTTCTCTACGAAAAAATCTCGAGGGATGACGAGTTTTTTAGTGGAATTCGGAAAAAATGAAAAACTTAAAATTATTAATAGTTATTTACTGAAACTGTTGAAGTACACATGCTAATGTGTTTTTTACATTTGTAAATTTTACAATCAAAACCGGTAAAGAAGACGGTCATGTAACGGGACCGCCATGTCCTATCCAGTTTGAATGAAAACGATTATGTAAATGCTGGTTAACAATCATAAAGGAACGAGCAGGAGCACGATCGTGCATATCTTCCAGAAGCTCATTGAAGTTATTTGCAAAAAAGTGAAGATACGCTGCCCCCGTCAATCTATTACTTAATAGTTATTAATGTATTAAGGGCATAATCAATAGATCTCGGGATATCGGAATCTGCCTTTTTCTGTAAAGGTGTGGGAAATGCATTTCACATTCGGTTGTTGGCTCTAACATATATAATTGAGGGCAGAAATACTCATCATTACACAGCCAAATTTCTAGGGACGCCCTTAAAAAGCCCATAAACTATTCTAGCTAATTTGATTATATTTTTTCCCATTATCCACCATCAATCTGTATACAGGATGTCCCAGTAATAAGTGCACAAACAAGCTGCAATATCCTGAAGATGAGAATTGCCCAAAAAAATTGTTATTCTTAGCATTTTGAAATTTCATTAAAGAACCCCTTTATACGACCCAGAGGAGCCGGCTTTCGCAGAGATGTAGTTGCTACGAAAATACACTTGAAAATAAAAAAAAATATTGCTGTGGTTACCAAAAATATTTAATAACAATTAATAGGTCAACAATAGTAAAGGAAAACGCTTGTTTGTTTGTTAAAACAAACAAAAAGCTGTGTCGCATGCATGTTTTAGGCAAAATTTTGATAATTTTTTATTCAGAAATGTATAAGCCGATTTTCATAATTATGTATTTCAGAAACTGAGGTAACTCATTCGCTCCTTTTATGTGCCTTTTTTGATGCGATTGTTTCTGGGACATTCTGTATAAAATTGAATGCATATGTTTGTATGTCCAAAAATCCTGGTCACTTCCAGACGACGTCGAGACTTGAAATTTGGCATAGTTATAGGCTTTAGGGTTCTAATAAAAGAAAAATATCGAAAATTCTAAAAATGTCACCCCTAACGCATTTTCACCTAGGGGTGAAAAATTAAGGAGGCACCAAAAGATTACATTTCTTACAGTTTATACGTTTTGAGATTTTAATAAAGAAACCAAATTGAAAACTCCCAAAGTCATTGTTCAACCCTCTGGGATGCAAAATTCAATTAAACACACAAGGGACATACTTCAATGTTTGTTTATAAAAAAAAAACATATCCCGTGGGAAAAACCTTCTGCCAGTTCTAAATAAAGCTGATTAGTTGGAACCACATAATAGTGGAAAATACCATAATAATATCTGCGTTTTGTTTTGGCGAACTAAAAGGTTGAAGCATATTGGTTTCCATGATAAGCGATGGCAGTTATAAATTAATATTGACGAAATATATCTCCCAGGGTATTGGTGTCGTGGATCAGGTGCCAAATTAGTTCATAAACAGATAAGCAGCTCAAATCTTAATGCCTTTTCCGTACTCCGCAACCTATGAAACAAGACCAAGGCTAAAAGTTATATATATACGAGGTAAGGTCCACATATCCCCGGACTAGATATGTTCGCGCTCCGATGAAATTAAAACGACTTCATTATTTTTCAATGCAATCTCCTTTAATATCAATTAAAAAACGACTTCCTGGATTGGACCGTGTCATTATTGAGGTCGAAGAACTCAACGTTTCGCCCACTTTCGTAAGAGGCTTCATCAGGAGGAAAAATGCAAACAGAGCACGGTAACTCAACGTGTTAACCACGCCAGAGGCGAAACTCTTTTGCAAGGGAAGGGAGAGAAGATCACTTGGTGCAATGTCAGGGATATAAGGTGGGTGGTTAAGTTCCAAAAACCCACAGTATTGCATAGCAGCCTTTTCAACTGCTGCAGAGTGTACTGAGGCATTGTCATGCAATAGACGGACAGCTTTCCCCTTCGCCTTTCTTTAATAGCGGAACGTAGCTGGTGCAGTAAGCTAGCATAATATGTTCCCTTTACGGTAATATTTTATTCTTTAAAATTCCTTTGCAGTCCCAAAATATTGTGGCCATGATTTTTTTCGTTGATGGAGATACTTTTGGTTTCCTCGGTGATGGTTCTCCTCGACGACACCACTCCATAGATTCTCTTTTTGAAAGAGGATCATAAGAAAGAACCATAGTTTCGTCCCCGGTAAGAATGAAATCAATTACTTCGTTCTTGTTATCACGACCGAGGTCCAAAAATTCGAGGCAACGGTCAACTCTTTGCTGCTTATGAACAGAAGAGAGATGTTTTGGTACCCACCTTGCACTAATCTTACTCATGTGTAACTGGTTATGAAGAATTTGAAGGGTAGTTATTTTAGAAAGATTGGTCCTTGCTGCAATTTCTTTTCTTTTTAAACGGTGATCATTCATGATCTCTACTTTAACTAATGCAACATTTTCTGGAGTAACCACTGTTACGGGCCGACCTTCACGAGGATCAACTTCGAGAGATTCTCTGAACATGTGAAATAATTTAGACCATTCTTTGCCGTGGAGAATGAAAGTGAGCAGTTCTCATAAATATCATCAAATCGTTTCTTAATTTCCGTCGGTGTAACACCTTCTTTTGTGAGAAACTTTATCATAGCACGATATTCAATTTTAAACATTTCAGAAATATGTTTCACGAGACTTTGATTTTTAACTGTCAATAAAATACTGTGTCACGTGTACAATTCGCTTTTTTGTATAGCCTACTAAAGTAATACAGTAAACAATGCACTTGTAATTTTCACTATAGTGCCATCGCAAATAGGGGAGGCCGGGAATATATGGCCCAATCTCCACTCAGTTCTATTTCTGAACCCGTCTTCTTCTAGTCCTCTTTCTTGCATGCCTACTGGAATTCCTGTATTTCTGCTCTTTGTTGGTCTTCCCTTTTTCCTTTTATTCGCTGGTTTCCATTTCCAAACTTTTTGTGGTAGTCTCTGTGCGTTCATGCGTCTCACATGCCCATTCCACAGCAGCTGTTTTCTTTCCAATGTATGTACTACTGAAGTTTGAATTTCCTTTATTTATTTAATGTTTTCGTTCTGCACATGATCAAATAATGTTTGTTACAACACCGCCTGCATTACATCATCTCTGCTGCTGATATTCTGTCTTTCATCTTTTTGGTCATTGTCCACACTTCTGCCCCTTAGGTAAGGCAACTTTCCACAAATGAACTGAACATTTATCTTTTTGATTTATTTGAGATTGTGTCATTCCACAGCATTTAATGTATTAGTTGTCTAGTTATAGTTTTGCCTTTTAAATCTATTTTGAATGTTTAGCTCATCTCTTCCACCAGATGTTACTGTGACCCCTAAATATATATGTATTCACTTGTTGATTTTACTACTTCATTGTTTATCATTAGATCTCGTTTTTGTCCTCCAATCACCATGTACCGCGTCTTGACCATATTAATTTCCAAACCTCACCTCTCATATTCTTCTTTCAATTTCCTAAACATGTAGTTGATATCGTCTTCGTCTTCAGCTAATATGAGCTGGTCGTCAGCGAATACTAAATTATAGATATATTCTTCTCCAATTTGCACACCCATTGAACAGCACTTCCTTCTTCAGTTCATTAGTATACGATTTATATATAATTTAATTAATGTTTGTGATATGTAATTTATTTATATTCCGCTGTCCTTCATTGCCTGATTTACTGGCCCGCTGTCATAAGCTTTTTTTAAATCTATAAATATTAAGTGCAGTTCTCTCCCGTATGCTATGCTCTTTTCTCCCAGTGGCTTAAGGCAAAATGCATTATCAATACAAGACCTACACGGTCTGAAGCTACTCTGTTCTTCTGAGTCTTTTAGCTGTTCTTCCATCCTTGATTTTAGTATTCGTCCATACAGTTTGCTCATAGACGACGTTACGCTAATTTCCCTATAATTTTCACAAACCCTTTTATTTCCTTTCTTGTGAATAGAACTTATACATGCTACTTTCCATTCCTCAGGGACGTCACCTCCCTTCAAACAGTCATTAAATAACTTGGAAAGTGCTTCTAGCTTTATTGTTGGGAAGTTCTTAATCATTTATATGGGCATATCATACCTTCAGGACCCGCAGCTTTATTATCTTTCATGTATTTTAGTGCTTCTGTAACTTCTTGTACTGATATTTTTCTTACTTCCCGATCGACCGGTGCGGTTATGTAATCCACTGTCCTAAATTTCGCTGTGTGTTCTGTTAGTAGCGATCGGTAGTAAGTTTTCCAAGCATTTATTCCAACTGGGTCTATAGTTCTATAGTTCTATATCTAAAAGTTACATGGGGATGTAAATGGTTGGAGCGACATCCAAAACTTAAACTCTCCTCTATGAACATTTTTGTTATTCAGTTACAGAGATCCAGGCCCTTGACCAACGTCGTGTGTTGAATACGTCCCCAATTGACAGATGTTAGTAGTAGAGGTTCTATATAATACTTAGATAAGAGTTTTTTTCGTCAGTGACATTTGTGACACAATTCAGCAGGCCGTGATTTAATCAATTGCCAGTTTGACATTGTCAGTAAATTTAAAGCGTCTATGGAAACTACGCCGGTAGGTTTCTACTACACATACTGTATAGACACAGGCGTAACTTGGGAGAGGCAAGGGGGGGCGGGGGTTCCCCAAAATGTTGACTTTAAAATGCAAGTGCAGCATTATTTTGCAATGTAGGTTTAAAAATTTTGTGGAGTCTTCATTTTGGATTGGATTGAACATTTTGTAAATTATCCATTCTTTGTCGCTTTCCTTGCCTTGTAATGCTCATATACTGCTTTGTATACTGGCACATAGTGCATAATTTTTACGGACTGCTGCAATATGTTAGCTTTGATTATTATTACAAATTTGGAATAGTGTCTTATAAAAATCATAACTGTCTTACAATTCCGCAACATTACTTCTTTACATTATACGGGGTGCTGCGTTGACGAACGAAACATACAAAACCCTCAGCCCTCATATTAATTACAAGGCATTCAAATATTGGCTTCTTAATGATTTTACACAAAATTCCATTCGTTTTTTAAAAGAACAGTGCATAGTGACCAAATTTCAGATATTTTATTTCCCTAAACTAAAATCAATAGGTATTATTAAAGATTGTGAAATTATAATACGAACTTACTGGATAGGATAATAATTACCCGAAAGGGTTCCACTTTCCTCACAAGAAACTTTTTCTTTACAAATTGAGAGACTAAATCAGCTAATTTAAATTTTAACAACGTGAGTAATAAATTCGTTTTGTCATTACACATAATTAAAATGATCTTTATTAAAAATATTTATATGAACGTTTCGCTAATTCATTGTTAACTTCATCAACGCATTGATTTAAAAATAGGACAAAGGGACATCTAATATCACATTCTGTCTTTT
Organism: Agriotes lineatus; assembly: GCA_940337035.1. Classification (NCBI taxonomy): domain Eukaryota; kingdom Metazoa; phylum Arthropoda; class Insecta; order Coleoptera; family Elateridae; genus Agriotes; species Agriotes lineatus. Next base: position 42,645 of record CALNHX010008172.1, read on the forward strand.
GTTTTCTATATGGTTTAAGTAGTTGGATATGGTAACATCTTTTATTATTACAATCATTTCTTCAGATAAAACTTCTTTAGCTTCCATAGTTTGTAGATTAGTATTTTTGCTGGGTTACGTGAAATTGATGACGTTTTGATAGAAAACCAGGTTGTGATTTAATTCAGTTAAAACCTTTTTGGTAATTTATTCTATTTTAGCATTTTCCTTTAATGTTGGATACAATATCCATCTATGCCAAATCGGTGTCCCATTTTTTTTTTTGGGACACCTGTATAATTGATATCCTTGAATTTATTTAGTTACTTACATCTTACATCAAAACAAACTAAAAACTTTTGGCTTTGATGAACGGTGCATGTAGCTACAAGTTTTAGTTATCAAAAAACCTTCAAAAGTGGAAGAGTATGTAGGTTACTATAGTTAACAAAACATAAAAATTAAGCATTTTTAGATTACGATTACGAATCGACGCGACACTAATGATAGTTGCAACTTGCAAGAAAGTTTTACTAAATACAACTACATATATGACAATAATTTTTATTAAAAGTAATTGAAAAAGTAATTGATGTTGTACAATTACAATTACTAAGTAATTGGTAATTGAATTATTATTTCCTGTGAGTAATTGAATCTCTGGTAATTAAATTACTGCATTGGGCGATAATAATTACTTTTTAAAAGTAATTTGCCCAGCTCTGCGCTCATGTATACAGGTACTCTTTGATAAGAGTAGATACAACGTAAACGCCAGCTGCTAAACAAAGTAGGTACAGCAATTGTATTAACAATTTGTTTAAAACAGTATTATTATTCTACTAGCAACCAGTGAGACAAATGTCTCATTTAATAAAACAAAAAAGACCGTTTTTCAAATAGAACGCGTTTTCGAGAAATCACGTGATTTCTCGAAAACCGGAATTGTCACGTGATTGAAATTCGGTTTCTGACCTGACATGACCATTCCAAACAAATAACTTTAATAACTTTTTTCTCTATCTCTTACGGTTTGGCTGCTGAAACAGCGTCCCGGACACACAAAACAGCGTCCCAGACAAGCCTATTATATACATATATATGGATTAGTCTTTATTTGTGCTGTTTGGCCGATTGTATTGCGAAAATCGCCAAGCCGTAACGAAACAATGTTAGAATGAACGGTTGAATTAGATTAATTAAATTAATTCAGATTTACTACCATTTTCACAGCTAAAAAAGAGAAAAACAATTTACCTATTATAGTATAGTCCAGAGAAATTAGACAAAATACAAGCAAAACTTGGGAAAAATTTCCGGAAAGCTGGATTTTGGTATGAGCCTTGATATTGTGGTTCTAAACAAAATGTCAAAAGTCCTCATTGATCCGAGTGCCGCTAAAAATTTTATGGGGGGGCAAAGGTCACCAAAAACGGTATTTCCTGAATATCTCGTTAACGGTCACTTTTACAGAAAAAATATGGATTATCAAATTTGTAGCTTATAAAATTTCTAACAATAAAGATATCATGACTTTTATTCGTAAACGTAACCGTTTTGATTTTTTTCATGTGGTGTCCCCAGTAGGCATATTCCACGTTTATTTTTGTTTGAAAAATGTGTATTTAAAAAAAAATTATTATGAACTTGTTCATTAATCAATTTTGGATTCAAAACAGGAGTTATTAATATTCATCTTCAGACTCTATTTCAATCGGTATGCTTTCCTCTTCATCATCTTCTTCTTCTTCTGCTGTCTTCTCTATTTCCATAGATTCAGTCAGGAAACGTGATGGATCTACATCTTCAGTGGAGTCGCAAGTATCGACGTCATTTATATCGGGTGTTACATTTAAGCAAGACTGACGAGATAAAGTATTTTTTTTCGGATTTTGTTCACGTTGTTTATAATGTAGTCATAGTGACGCTCTCCAAAGCACCCTACATTTATCAGTCTACCCAATCCCCTACCTTAAAATAATAATTTGAAGAAAAAATACTATTATATGTTATTCGGAACAAAAGTATCTTTTTTGTATTCGCTCCCCAAACTGGTTACTTTGGAAACTGTCTAAGATCCTCAAAATGGCCATTTAGAGGCCTTGTACTTAAAGTCGTCATGGCAACATTTTAGCGGACTCAAACATGAGTGAAATTTTGGGGGACCCGACAGACGTTGTCCTGCCTGAACGTTGGTTTGCCTGCTATTAGCAGGTTCAGCAAAGTTTTTTTCGATTTTTCGATTTTTTTCATTTTAAAAAATATTGGGGGGTTTGTTGGGGGTGTGAAATTTTGGGGTTATATGTTCTGATATGTGAAAAATCTTAAAAAAACATAAAAACGAAATTCGTCAAAAAAAAATTTTTAATTCCTAGAACCCGATTGCAGCGCCACCTACCGGGTCCAATTGTGAATCTAAACCATCCAGGGACCCACTCAAACACACACACAAAATTTTATCAAAATTGATCCAGCCGTTTAGAAGGAGTTCAGTTACATACACACGTACAGAAGAATTATATATATAAAGATAAAACTGCATTTAATGCATCACCGCCATATTTTACCATTTCGTTCGCGATTTTGTCTACTCCAGGTGTTTTTTTGTTTTTCAAGTTTTTTTATTATTCCTTCAATATCTTCTTTATATACTTCTACCACAATTTTGCATTTTCTTCTTTTGAAAGGGTTTTCGTTCCTGCCGTATAAAGGTTAGAGAAATGTGTTTCTCAAGTTTGTTTCAACGAACAACAAACTCCCTACTCTCTTTTTTCTGGTTTCTCACCATTCTCCATATTTACTTCTGTATCCGTAGAAGTCGTGTTGTAGTTTACCAGTATACGCTTCTCAAAATTGTTCTTTTATTCCTAACATTGTATTTACTTTATTTCATATTTGTTTGTAGTGTTCATAATCCTCTGCTGATCTCATTTGTAGATATTGAAGTCTTTCCTTTCGGTTCAATTAGCCTTGATGTCCTCGCATCATCGCTCGTGCTATTTGTTTATGTGATTTTAATCTTCTTTGGTATAGGTTTCTTATCCTTTCATATTCTAATCCTTCTTCGTTTAGCCTTTCAACGTATATCGGCTGTTTTGTCTTATTCCCTTGGAGTTTTAGTCTTAGTAGTTTGCACAGTACCAATTTATGATCGCTATTTATGTCTACAGAGTTTAGGGTCTTCACATCTATTATATGAAATGAATATATATTACTATTGGAAATTATGTAATCAATAGTTGATTGCTGTTTTTTTGACTTCTGCGAAGTATAGTGATACTTCATTGCATGATTGAAGAATGTATTATGTATTCTTAGGTTGTCAGTACAATATTGAATTAGTGTCTATCCGTTATCACTGTACACCTCCTGTTAAATCACTGCTTGATTTCAGGTAGTACAGGTTTTTATTAGTTTAAACTAATAGTATATTGTTCAATGACTTTACTTTGATGAATAAGTCCTGTACTGAGAGTTTGCAACAAATTCAAAATAATGCTGTAAGAATTACAGTATTTGAAGTTGTAACAAATATACCCCCATTTGCGTGATGGTAGCCAATTACAACTAAATTAAAATATAATACTCATCTATTAATATACAAAATATTAAATAGTTAGTGTTAAAGTACCTCACTGATAAATTAATGTTTATTAGGGACGTTCATGATTAAAATACAAACATATACAGGGCCCGGCAGCAATGCAGCGGTGGAAGATAGTTCTACAACTATGACAGTTACATAAAATTCGTTCATATTGTAAAAGTTGTTTTAGGTACGAAGGTGGTGTATATCACTAAAATAGTTTTAATTATAGCATTTTTTGCATAAAATCGTTAATATCTTAAAAACAGTTGACTTCAGATCTATACAACTTTATCTCAAAATGATCAGTATTTCAATGCAAAACCTCTAAGCTACCTAAATGTAGGGTATTCCATTAAAAAAAGTTACTTCGCCACACTTTTTTGAGATAATCTATAAAATCAAAAATATTTTAGTAATGTATCGCATCTTCGTACATATAAGGTTTATATACACAGTATTTATGTACAGTCGTGTTCAAATAAATCTGGGACAATGCTGTTTTCATATGTAGGTTCAGTTAAGAATTGAAGAATATCTCCATGGATTTCATGCTATCTGAAAGAGTTACATTAAACTTTAACAGGTAATGAAATTTGTAACTCTTTCTGATAGCATGAAATCCATGGAGACATTCTTCAATTCGTAACTCAACCTGCATGTGAAAAAAACACTGTCCCAGATTTATTTGCACACGACTGTACCTCTCATATTTTTAGAAATATTTTCCATCCCCGCATCGATGCAGGACCCTGTATGTTAAGAAAACTAATTTAACTGTAACTATGGCGTCTTTATACAGGTTGTCTAAAATTGTACGGAACATGGCAATTTCATGGTTTCGAAAAGGGTCAAATACTATTTGCCATAAGAGTAACCGAAATACAAAATGCAATAATTACTTTGGTAGCTAGGCAACACGTAGCTATTGGACCTACTTGTTGATTAGCTACCAAAGTAATTATTGCATTTTGTATTTCGGTTACTCTTATGGCAAATAGTATTTGAGCCTTTTCCAACTCATTAAATTGCCATGCTCCGTACAATTTTAGACAACCTATATATAAAAGTTTAAAGAAATTTAATACATTGCCTTCTGAAGTTAGATATTTTAAAACCTTGTGTTTGTTTAAGCAATTTGGCGTATTTGTCCTTTCCAGGGTACGAACAGATCATTGTTTCCTCTCACTCTGAAGTATAGTAGTCCAACCAGAAATTGGAAAGCTATTTAAAATCATGCCAGCTTTGAGAACTGTCAGTCACTATGTAATTTAATTCATAAAATTATCATTTGATTGTCATTCAGTGACACTGCGATAACCTTCAAATTTGACATATGCACTGGAAATTTTGGAAGACATATACGTTTTCCAACATTTTCTATGCTTGTATGTATACGGTTTTAAAAACTGAGGTGAAAGAACAAGTACCTACGTAAATCATGTAGAATGTTACAATGCCCTAACAACAGTGAAAGTACATTACTAGCCTAATTCTTCGTTTAACAGACGGGAGTTATGTATTTGGCGCTTATATGTATCTAAATTACTATTAAAGAGGTCCACATCTCTGTAGTTGGCAAAAAGCACGTTAAAGGATCTACACATTCTGTATAAAGGGTTGTTATACGTAACGTTATTCGTACATGTCGGGATGTCAAATGTATGAGATAATGTATTAAGTGAAATATCGGACAGAAGTGAGGTATGGGCACTATTATTTAAAATTCTATGCAGATAAATCAATTCATACCTTTTTCGTCTGCTTGATAAGGTATCAATCTTAAAATGTATAAGTCGGGCCTCATATGAATATAATTGTCGTTTAAGACCATATCGATAACATAAGGACCTCAAAAAAGAGCGCTGAACCTTTTCAATCCTGTTTGAATGAACGCTGTAATATGGCAACCAAATGATAGAGGCATACTCAAGTTTGCTTCTGACGAGGCTTGCATATAATTTTAATGCACTCATTGGACTTTTGAAACTCTTAGTTACTCTCAAAGTAAACCCACTTAGTTTGTTACAATTCGTAGCAATATTGTCATAATGCTCTTTAAACGTTAATTTATTATCAAATAAAACACCTAGGTCTCTGATAACAGTCTTGCGTGATAAAATTTGACCACTTATATAATAGTTATAATCAATAGTGTTGATCTTCTTTGTAAATGTGACCACGAAACATTTTGCGACATTTACAGACATGGAATTCAAAACACACCAGTTGGAAATTATATCTAAATGAGCTTGAAGATCCAGACAGTCTTGTAAGTTATTTATCACCCTAAATATCTTTAGGTCATCAGCGTAAAGTAGGTAGTCACATTTGATAAGAGGAATTAGGTCGTTAATAAATATCAAAAAGAACAACGGACCCAGGGGTGAGCCCTGCGGCACGCCGGAACGTATGGCAACAGAGGAGGATATATATCCAGAAAGAGCTACCACTTGGCTCCGATTACTTATGTAGGACTGGACCCACCTATGCAGACGCCCGTGTATGCCGTAGGAAGCAAGTTTGTGACATAATAGCACATGATTAACTTTATCAAACACTTTTCGAAAGTCTGTATAGATAGAGTCAATTTGTTTATGTTTTCCAAATGCCTTACACAAGAAATTTTTATACTCTAGTAAGTTAGTGACAGTAGACTTCCCCTTAACAAAACCATGCTGACTGTAAAGATGGGAGTAAACCAAGAACTCAAATACCTTAGCTATACAAGATAGGATGGTAATAGGACGGTAATTTTCACACCGCGAGCTATCCCCTTCTTTCAATATAGGAATAACGTAAGCAGTCTTCCAAGAAGAAGGAAAAAATCCGTTCGCTAAGGATCTGTTGAATAAAATATGCCAATGATTTAACATTTATGTTCTGTACTGTATATTAGTATATTTGCTAAATAAATCCATTATTATTATCCTTTATCTAATAGACGTGTCTGTCTGGGACGCTGTTTTGTCCGGGACGCTGTTTTGTCCGGGACGCTGTTTCAGCAGCCAAACCATAAGAGATAGAGAAAAAAGTTATTAAAGTTATATGTTTGGAATGGTCATGTCAGGTCAGGAACCGAATTTCAGTCACGTGAGACTTCCGGTTTTCGAGAAATCACAAAAAGACCGTTTTTCAAATAGAACGCGCCTTAAATCCTCCATCGGTTAGGCAACCACTTTGACACCTTCCAGGTCTGGGTGGTTGCCTAACCGATCGAGGTTTGAAGGCGCGTTAAATGAGACATTTGTCTCACTGGACTGCTAGTTAGATACTAATATAAAAGGTTCCATAAAAATAAAAAATAAGAATAATAGCTTTAAAGATTATTGTAACAAACAGGGGAAATGTATTTGTAGTTTTGAACATAAACTTCCTCGGAAGTATTTGAAGTGTTACTAAAATTTAACTAACGCTGGCGCTGTTTAGTCTTTTTGTGTACTGTGTGTTTACTATTGGAATGGTTTCAAAGGCAAATATTCAATTTTTATGAAAATACACTGCTCAAAAAATGTTGCCAACCGCTACTAAAAATGCCCACATTATTCAAACAGATAAATATATATTTGAGATTTATATTGTAGCAGTACAAATTAAACTTTTATTAGGCAACCGTGTCCTAAAATTCTTTCAATTTATGAAGGTTGCATGTCTTCAGCTACAGTATTCCTATAATGAAACATGCTTTTCAACTTAGTGAAGCCTGCAAAAATGATGACAATTAAGTATAGCAAAATATTGCAAGAGCGATTGCTTTGGTAGATGACGGTAGAAGTTTTCGTTAGGTATGTTGCAAGAGTTGTCGGTGCGCCATTTTGTGGCTTTGAGGTTGTGGTATTAGGTACTAGGAGACTGAAAATCTATGTAGAAGAGTTAACCAAGGTCGGAAACGGAAAACAACTCTTGGCCAAGACCGTCATGTTTTCAATTGTGCTCTACGTAGGTGCATTTCAACTGCGAGAGGTCTGAAAAATGAACTCCTGGGAGCCCATGGAATCCAAATTTCTCATCAAACTACAAGGAACAGGTTGCGGGTACATCATCTGATATCCAGGAGGCCAGTTCGCAATTCGCGTTTAACGCTGCAGCATAGAAGAGCTCGATTAACTTTCATTTTAGAATATCTGAATTGGGATATGAACCAATGGTTCTTCCTCCTCTGTTCTGATGAGTCGAGATTTCGTTTTAAGCATTGTGATGGTGGAGTTAGGGTGTGGGCTTGTTGTGGGACGCGTTATTCAAGGGGTTGTACAGGAGACCAACAAGAATGGAGGTGAATCCGTCATGGCCCCTATTTAACCTACAAGAATGGGATGATATTCCGCAGGAAGATATATGGCAACTCAATTTAAGTATGCCCAGAAGATGTCAGGCAGCCATTTTAACCTATGGAGATCACCCAGTTATTAGCTGTCTTTAAAAACACATAAGCAAGCATTTGTTGCGATGTTACTGTAATTTAGTTTCTGTAAAACAATGAATAATGTTTTCTTGTATAGCTAAGAGCTTGTTAATTTGTTAGGTTATTGTTGTTATTTTGATTGAAATAACTCCACATCATTTCAATCAGTTACTATTATGATTTTATGCTATACCAATTTACTATTTTCGTAATTTTTAATTCTGGTCCGCATTTTTTAACAGTATACGGTACTACGTAGCTTTTCACGGATATCTTCACTTTTGCTAGTTATTTCCAATAAAAATATGTAATTAGTTAACATGTATCCAGTTGCTATTTCAATTGTGATGAAAAGTCTGTAAATGTAGATTGATGAAATATGTGTGACTATTCAGTTCACCTGTCATCTGTCAAAAGTGGACCAATAAAAACGTCAGATTTTGCATTTCATAGCCAACCAAAATAAATTGTAGTGACTATTGTACTAGGACGAATTGAAGCGTCTATTGTACTAGTAATCAAGTGTCTATTTTGATCAAATTAAAATATTGATTGTAGATTTATGTTATTTTTGATTACAGCTGTATTATTGTTAATAATTTGGATTGAAAAACAAGTCAAAATATTGTCTTATTTTTCAGTAGAAGAGATTTTTCAGCTAATTTGTTGATATTTAATTTACTATACTAATCGCTGTGTGAAAACTGATTTAGAAATAGAAAAAAAAATTTTTATATTAATGTTTCGCTAATTTAATTTAGCTACATCAGAACAAATTAAAAATTTTAAGACTATTACAATTAAAAAAGGCATTTGTTGCTATTTATCTTTAATTTTTTGCGCCATTAGGCGAGTTTTTGTTATTATTTAAATTTGTGGTATGGGTTTTGATGTGGGTAATGGCATCATTGTGTTTTAAAAATTGGAACATGATTCTTATTTTTTTTTAAATATATTCCTTTTATTTGCTATTTAATTTGGGTTTTTAATCAACTTGCTTCTTTTTGGAGTATCTTAATGATGAGATGTTTTAATAAATTTCTCCTCTTCAATTGCGATTAGTGTTCTTTCTTTCTGATATTAGGGTTATAGGTGTTATCTTCTAATAAACATTTTTTGGAAACCAATTATATTACTATTGTCTTGTTGATAATTTCTTTCACTTATTTAGTTTGTTATATCATCTGGACAGGTTTTAATATTCTTTGCTTGTATTAGGTTCATTGTAACATACTTAAACTACTTAGAGGAACGATAATAAGTATTTGAAATATTCGAATAATACTAATGTGAAACGATACTTATTTGTACAGTTTTTTATAGGGTTACCTATTCATATTTAGCGTATACTCACAGTTAAAGTAGTTATGACATGCAATTTCTACCGAATAGAATAGTTTCATAAATATGAAATTGTCAAATGATGATTTCATATTTGTTCTCGACATTTTAAGTAGGTAATAAATTATTGCCGAAATTGATACATTTATACATATCAACTTCGATTTTTTACATTTATACATATTAACTTCGATTTTGAAAATTACATTTAATTTGATGTCGATAACTTTGTGCCCTACATTACAAATAAAGGCATGGTTAGTGACATTCGTGCCATCACAGAAATTATGCAGACGTGTGTTATGGGTAACTATATCGCAATAACACCGCAATAGCAATAGAAGGTGAATGACCATAAAAATGAGCTGCGTTTCTTATGCAATATATTATGGAAAATTTGTGTAATTCCACTAGTAGTCTTATTTACGTAACGGCAATCTAAGTATACGTTGATATCATACGAGTTTTGGAAAAACAATAGCACGAAGCCGAATTTGAATGGGATGATGTAGAGAAAAGTTAGTTTCTTATCACTAGTGATCGAGGGAGAGGCGTGGTTGCGAAATTTTAATGATTTAAAATTAATTACATATATATTTTCCTTTGAATTGTAGTAACAACATTTTATGAAGATCATAACCGACCTCGCAATTTAAAGTCGATTTTAAACTGTAAATTCTGTAATGGACATTGATTTTGAGTTAGTTAAGTTCAAATACGTCGAGCTTTAACAAATACATTATTATCGGATCTGCGGGACATATCGTGTCATTTAAAGCTAGTTTCATAATATTTTTGGTTGGAATCGTATTAAAGCACTAAAATTAATGTATCTTCCATTTCACTGGGATAAAACTGTTCAAATCCACGGATTGAAAATAGCAACATAAAAACTTCATATGGTCAGATAATATTCTCCTGTTAGCATAAAATATCTAACAAAAATATCCCTATTTCCAGTAGATACCTATGTAGGAACTATGTCTAATTTTTTTTTAATTATAAAAAAGTAAACGAAACTGATGTTAACCAAGAAGCTTGCACAGTATTTAGTGTCTCCGATTTAATTGTCCATTGGTGTTGGTGTTCGAATTGTTCCTTTCTTTTGAGCAATCATTTAGAATCTAGTTGCCAAATTTGAAACCTGTGCTTAAGTAGTGTGAAGAAGTTAATTTATTACACTTGATTTGCCACAGCTTGCCATTATGGATAAAATTAGGACTAGAGTAGCGATAAACTATCTTTAAAATAAATTGCTTTCCGAAGGAGATATACGAAGAAACGATAAGAGTGACGTAGTTACAAAAAATGATCTCGCAAATTTCGTGACTAAAAATTCTCCCGAGAAATCAAAGGTGCCGGTCCACCAGCAGAGCTGTAGTTAGAGGGGGTGGGGGCTCGCAGGGCAAAGCCCTTGTAAGAATTTCGCCCTTCCTCCAGCAATTTACATGATTCCTTTTCTTTTCACTTAGGTGTTGAATGCCTACCTACTTTCATCATTTTACAAATATTGAAACTAATTATCTTAGGAGAATTCAAAAACAGGTATAACAGAAGGTTGCAAATACTTTTATAGTATTACTGAGGACAGTGTTATTGCGGTCCTTATGGTAACGTTTTCCATGTATTGAGAGTATTGCGTATATACTCTGTTCACGTCTTTTTTGCATGAAGGTAGGTCCTGTGTAATATTACTGTGAGGTGTTTAAACGAGGTTTACATTGGAGGTTATGGTTTCCAATTGCATTTAAGTGGGAAAATGTGACAAAACACCTTCAAATACGAAGTTGCCATATGTAAGAAGAACAGAAACTAGAATTTTAGTGTTTTTAAGTATTTTGTTAGCATCAAAATTGATTCGTCAGCAAATTCTCTCAAACAAAACAAACTTTACGACTACTTGGATAGTTCAGGAAGACGGTGTGCAGCTGTTTAAGTGCTAACAAATGATTAAAAGCCAAAAGGGCGCCAACGAATCTTTACCAATTAACAACAAGTGTATCCAGGCATTCAACTAAGAATTCGTAAACTTAAGTAGCACATAATTTTCTGACAGAAAAGGTCAAATAACGCACAGGTAGCAGTAACAGATAATAACACCAAAATGCTAATATCACAGTACATAATCACAAATTAAAATGTCATTTAGTAAAAATTTCAGGTAATTATTGGCCAATTTCAGGTGCACCTCAACAAACTCGGCTTGCGAGAACAATAGTTTACAAAACAGATTAAATAGAGGTACAAATATAAACTACAACAGTTTAAAAACAAATGCGGTGGCGATCAACATCGGCTCCGTCGTTGGAAAATCATCATTCAGGTACGCAGCTCGTGAAGTGAACTGTACATAGCGCCCGTAATTCGAAATTCTGACTGACTTCGGTAGCAATCGGATGAAGCCTTCAGCACCGATTCACTGTTCACGGAATCGTATGAGTTCACTCAAAAAACGACAACAAAACCAACCAAAGTCACAATCATGGCGTCAGAAGGAAACAGCCGAGCTGAGAACAAACAATTCGAGAGTCGCTATCCGACCGGAATCAAGGAAGGCGGGGAGCGCGCAAAAATCAAAACCTGCACCACAGAACTGCGAAATAATGGAGGCGCAATTGAAACTTAACAATGTCTCCATTTTTAATTAAGTACATGAAAGGTCTATTATAAATATTTCTCCACATGTACTATCAAAATAAGCAGTCCATCTGGCAACAATGTTCTATTCTGTCAAATGAATAGGCATAGGAGGGAAATTTTTCCAGAGTGGACCCGGTTCCTTTACAAATCCGTCACGAATTTTTACTTATTTTCCCCGCCCTTTCGAATTTAGGAAATAGGATAAATCAAAAGTCTGAAATGCATTGAGCCATGTGCTCTCTCGGCTCACATTGGCTGAACAATACTAGAGATAGGATTCTGAATCTCTCTAAAATTGCAAGTTACCTACCTAAGAATTTTATTTTATTATTATTTCAAGTAGGTAGTTTCTGGTTTTGATAATTTCAGGTTGGACTGGGCCCACCTGGCCACTACCTTTCCTACGCCTATATTTTGGTATCAATTATTTACCATGCTTCATTGAATATTTTATAAAGCCACGTTATCACTAATTTTCCTCCATGCTTTATTATTTCTGATGCTATGCAGTCAGGACTTATATTTTTATTTTCGCTACTGATTCTTGGACATCCAATATTATTGGTTAATACTCTTGATCTTTTTATTCTTTTTCTCTTTGGTCTTCCTATAATTTTTCTATCCTTGATCCTCAAAACTTCGTTTTGTAAAGTCGTTTCCATGAATTGAATATCCCATGCAAATATAATATTCATATCTAGCGTTGCCGCGAGACGAGACGAGATTTACCCATTCTCGATCTCGATTCCCAAAAATTGATTCTCCATCTCGAACTTGAAAGTTCTCGAATATCAATTCTCGATCTCGAACTCGAAAATCTCAATTCTCGAATTTTAAATATATGCTGTGCATACCGAATTGAGGCTGCGGTTAATTTAGGATTAAGCAGTGTCAGCACAATAAAAGGGAGGGGCATGCAGCGGTTACCATGAACTGTCCTAACTACACAAATGCAATAAGACAAATAAAAGAAAGAAGAAAGCAAGGAGGGTACAACACGCGAAATAGAGCGGCCCACAGAAAAAAATCGCAGATAGAAAGAAGTGAGGATAGAGGCTCCCAAAATGATACTACTCCAAGTTAATCTAAATAGAAGAAGGCCTGCACACCAAATTATACAAAAGGCAGTGCAGGAGTATAAAAAGACGTTGTACTAGTAGGTGAACCAAATATCGACTTAATTAAAATAGACCATGGTTTACAAACTAAGATGGTGAGGGAGCTATCCGAGTATACGGGAGTGAAGTGAAAGTGAGAGAGGCAGGAAGTGAAGTGGGATTTGTATGGATTAAAACAAAAGAATATATAATAAATTCTTGCTATTATTCCCCAAATGTAGATATAGCTACTTATGAGAGTAGAATCGGAAAACTGAAGGAAAGTATGAGGAATCAAGGAAGAGGACATAAAGTAATCGTTGGCGGGGATTTTAATGCACATTGGTACATATGGGAATCCACTAAATACGATGGGAGAGCAAACTTAATAACAGAATGGTTAGAGGATAATCTGCCAGTTCTCAACAGTGGAAATAAACCTACCTTCATAAGGGCAAATATCATGTCAAGAATAGATATTACGTTCTGTACTGAAAATATGTTTCGTAATGTAATAGCATGAGAGGTAGGTACTAGAAGATGAAAGTATGTTTGACTATCAGTATATTAGGTTTGAAGTTACAGAAGATAGCAGCATAACAGGAGATTAAAGTAACATACGAACTAAGAGGAAAGGATGGAAAATTGAAGAAGGGAAGATGGGGGAGAAGGAACTAGAGAAACAAATAAGAGACTACGATGAAAAAGAAACTAGTGACGACGTCGCAGGGGACTGCACTAAATTGACATCAATTGTCTTTGGCAAGGTATTTAATAAGAACATGACAATAAAGAGAAGTGGACGACAGGTGTACTGGTGGAACAATAACATAGCCTAATTGAGAAGAGGATGCCAAAATTGAATTGGATGAGAATCAACGGCTGGAACAAGCCAGGAAATTATTCCCTGAAGATAGGGAATATGACTGGGAGGACATAATATCTGTCATGAAAGAAAATAAACCTGAGTAGTTTAAATAAGAAGAGTTGTAGCTAGCAGTTTCAAAAACAAAAAATAAGAAAGCGTCGCGGTCATACGAAATCCCCCCGAAGTAATAAAAGCGATAGCCCTAAAACATCCTGCATACTGTGTACTGATTTTCAATAAACTATTAAGAATAAGAGCTTTCCCAGATCTTTGGAAAATTGGGCTTATAGAAAGCCCAACGAGAAAGAGGAAGCAGACAGGCATATAGACCCATATGTCTACTGAATACAATGGCTAAGCTATACGAGAAATTACTTGCCAACAGAATAGTGAAAGAATTAGAAAGCAAAGAGGACATTTCAGATAAACAATATGGCTTTAGAAAGGGAAGAAGCACCGTGGACGCTATGAAGACCATATTAAGAATGGCGGCGAATGTAAACACGAAAAACTACAAGAATAGAAAGTTATTAGTAATGATGGCCATTGATGTGGAAAAAGCTTTTAATGCAGCATCTTGGAATAGTATAATACAGGAAGGGAAGGCAAAAAATATCAGTAAGTGCCTAATAGAAATTCTAGGATGCTATTTGAAGGACGGGTGGTTGGAAGTTACAGAAGGAACAAAGATGAAGTTAACAAAAGGGGTACCCCAGGGGTCAGTACTGGGGCCCCTCTTGTGGAATATCTATTATGATGGTGTACTAATGATGCAGATACCAGAGAGCGTAACCGTGATAGGATACGCTGGCGACGTAATGTTGATTGTAAGAGGAAGAGATGAAGAAACACTGAAAAGTAAAGCGAGGAGAGCACTAAAAAAGGTAGATAATTGGATGAGGGAAAAGGCGGCTTAAGATAGCAGCGTAAAAATGGAAATGGTGCTGTTAGTGGCAGAAATGAAAATTAATATCAGCGATATAAGTATCAAAACAATAGAAACCCAATGACCAAGTATGTCATACACATTACAAAATGAGCTGAAGCAGTGGTGCAGCAGCTGTCAAGGATAATTCCCAGAATTGGAGGAGCAAAGAGTAGTAAGAGAAGAGTGATTGCTACCGTGGTATACTCCATTGTCTTGTATGCCGCACCAATTTGGAGAAAGGCCATGGAGTACAAGAAATATAGGATCTCGATCTGAAATTTCGAGACGAGATCGAGAATTATTTCTTCTTGGAGCCATCACAACTAACAGGCCCATTCTGCAACGTTTTTATGTGGGTTTTAAGAATACTATTGAGAATCTGTCGTGATTGAGAATTTGGTTTATGTCCTTCGAATATTCGAGGATTTGATTAATCTCGTCTCAAAAACTCGAGATCGAAAAATGTCAGTCTTGATCTCGAATTTCGAGACGAGACGAGACGAGATCGAGAATTTTCACGTCTCGGTGGCATCACTATTCATACGCTCATTTGATCTATTATACTTGACGCTTTCTTACTTTTCCTTTATCTTAAAGATTTTAGAATGTCCCACAATTTTCTGTCATTACTTTTAAATGTTGCCTCTACTTCCTGTCTGTGTCTCCAAACTCTCTCCAACTTTTCTTCCGAGCTTCTTTTACTACAGCTTTTGCTTTGCTTCTAGCTCATCTTCATCTATTTTGGTCTTTTTTTCCCCGTTTCCCTGTATTCTTTCCATGTTGATTTTCTCTTTCTAATTACTTATTGGAATTTTTCTGTTCACTATCTTGTTTTGCATTTGTTTGCACTTGTTTTGCCACATATCAACTTAGCTTTATTTATCAGCGTTTTTTAAAATATCTTTCATTTTAAGTAACAAACGACTTCCGGGATTGGACCGTGTCATTATTGAGGTGGAAAAGCCTTTCTCCTTACGATAGTTAGAAGAGTTTCGCCTCTGTCGTGGTTTACTCATTGAGTTACCGTGATCTTCTATCCCTTCCCTTGCAAAAATCTTCTATCCCTTCCCTTGCAAAAAGGCTTCGCCTATGGCGTGGTTTACACGTTGACTTACCGTGCTCGTTTGCTTTTCTTCCTGATGAAGCCCCTTACGAAAGTGGGCGAAACGTTGAGTTCTTCTACCTCAATAATGACACGGTCCGATCCCGAAAGTCGTTTGTTACTTAATGACATTGGCCCCGAAAGCCTCCGAAATCATCTTTCATTTTCTCTGTCTACTTGTCTCCTGCTATTCAGCCATTTTTATAGATCTTTATTCACTTCTGATTGGAAAACTTCTTTCACACTTTGATGCTTTGATTCTTGTGTATGTTTTGTCTTACCCTATATCTTGTTTATTTTAATTTTTGTCAGTACTATTTATGATCCGTTCATAGTTGGATGCTGATGCATTAACTGAGACCCCTTTTACTTTGTATCTCTCTCGGGTATGTTATATATGTAATCTATTTTGCTCTTTTCTTCTTTTCCTGCTGTTATGTATGTATATTGTTATGATATACCTATACGTTGGTCGTAGATAAAATTAAAATGTATAAAAGAAATTGGGATGTTAGTACAATTCATATTAACCCATTAAAAAAGGTCGATGGTGTTTATAAAAGTTTGTAATGAAATGATAGCTATTGAACATTTAGAGGTGGTTTGAATATAAAAAGAATATTTAAAAAACGGTAGTAGAAGTAATGACAAATGCAATATTCCGATAAGGATAAAATTAAAGTAGGTAGATATCAAATAAGAATAGAGTATAGGAGGCAGAAAGAATGAAAATATGGTAGTTAGGAAGTTTGTTCCCATTATTGAAAATAACAACTATAAAAATATGTAAGAAATTTATTTTGGTCCCATTAAAATATTGAATTTAACCCTTTTTTACTAATGTTTTGGATTATGTAAAAAGGGTATTTATCAAAATCTACGTGGTGTTTTAAAGAAGTGAAGTATTAAATAGCAAAGAAGAAAAGTAATGGAATAACTACAGAAAAGAATTGGAATTGGTAAACTTAATAGATACTAGCATGATTAATTAAAAGTGATTAATTCAAGAGTTATATTAAAACCGTTTTAGTGGGAAGAATACAATTGACAAGTAGCATAAATAATAAAAGGTTACATCAGTTTAAGTGTTACTAAGTAGAGAGACCGTAGAAGTATCAGTGAAGCTAGAGGGTCCATTCCGAAAGGAGGTAGCAGAGGCAGGAGCAGATCTGGGTTTGTTCTGTTGGCTGGTTGCTGTCAAAGATTTTGAGTTTTGGAGTATTGGACGAAGCTTGACACTAGTGATCCGTACGTGATTGCTGCATTGCAGAGATCTGCTTAGAGGGGGTCCATTTGGGAAGGTGGTGGCAGAGACAGGAGCAGATCTGGGATTGTTCTGTTTGCTGGTTGCTCTCACGGATTTTTGGTTTCGTGGTATTGGACGAGGCTTGTCACTGGAGGTTTGTACGTGAGAGCTGCATTGCAAGAAGCTGCTTGAAGGAGTCGATTGTGGCTAAAGGATAGGTTGCAGTCTTGAACATTTTGGAAGTGCAATATACAAGGTATTTTTATACCAACTATAAAGCAAATAAAGACATTTTAAAAAGTGCAATTAATTAAGAAACAATAACTTACCGTATTATATAAAGTTATAATGTACAATTCTAAGAATTGGGCATTTGTCATTGAGATTTCAGAATTACTGTTGACATTTAGTTGACATTAGAAATGACATTCAATTTGAATGAATAGTTGCAAAATACTTAAAATTATTTTTTCAGAACAAAGTAACTAGATAATTGAACCCAAACCCTTGAAAGAGTCTCAGGCGCTATCATCTTAATATTTGAAAGTTTGCATATTGAAAAGTCAATTTAACTAGAGTAGCCACTGCATATTTAAAAAGGTGTCGCAAAGTGGAGCCTTAACAATATATATCCTCTATTTTATGTTTTAAACATCTATTGCCTATTATTAGCTCATTTGATATGCAGAATTGAATCATTTACATTTGATTTCTGTTTTTGGTTTCTACTTCATAGTTTCCCATTGTTCTGAGTCCTGCTCTGTGTCGGATGCTACTCTTCTATTCCAATCGCCTATTATTCGTATGTTATTATGTTCCTTTTTATCTTACTGATAACTTCTTGTAATTCTTTGCAGACATTTTCTATTACTAACATTTCGTACCTCTTCCACAGGTGCATATTTTTGTACTACTGTTATGTTTTTAGAGTTTCAATTGTATATAAATAACCCCTAAGTTTATAGGTTCCCATTTCTTAACTCTTTTTGTTTACTATTATTCCTGCTTGTTCTTTTTTGATTTCTTTTATTTAACTTCCAGGATAATGTATATGTACATCTCTTATTAATGTTCTTCTTTTCAGTTATTGCTTTAATATTATTTATATAAACTAAAAATTCGTTGCCCGTATTCTATTTTTTTATTATTTATGAAGATATATGTTTGCACTTTCAATAAAATCTTTGGCTCTCCCTAGAATCATTGTCTAGCTACGGGCCAGTTCAACACAAAGTGTTTCTGCGTAAGAGAATAGTCATATGATATTGTGCTTAATGATCGTAAACTGATGGCAATAATAATAGTAGACGTTACGAACTTGTCCGTAATAAGACAGAGCGCTGCATTTAGATGTAAGTTTGTAACTGATTTATTACAGTAAATCTGGTTTGTCACGAATCATGTGATATTGAACGAGACCTGCATTCATTATTTCGCTACAGAATCAAAGAGACAAACTACATAATGGAGAAGTCTAGGACCTTCACATGCAAATTCGGAAAGGTTTCTTAAAGGAATTGTATTAGTAGATTATCTATGCGACGGGATTTTATCACAGGACAGTATTGAATATTAATATCCAAACTACATAAGCTATTTAAAAAAAGAGGGAAGTGGTTGTGTGCTTCTGCACGGATTGTCTTATAAAACCATAAAAGTCACCAAACAATTTCATTTTAATTCCAGAGTACGTAAGAGGAATAAAGATGGAAGACCATAACGAGTTTATCAATGCAGTGGAAGAATGGCGCGATAGGAAGCCGCCATCTTATCTTGACGGATTAATATTTCTCTTAAAATGTAGGTGGGAAAGGTGCATTTCAATTTCAATAGAAGGAGAGTATATAAAAAACAATAATTCTGCCAATAACCAAAGAGCAATACTGTATAATGTTAGTATGTATTAATATTCAAAATCAATTCACATTACATAAGCGTTGCATTTCATATATTTATAGAACGATTTTTGATAATCCCAGTACTGGATCGAAAAATTTGAATGCAGTTAAATATAAAGCTAGTAGGCTGGCTCCGGCTTTAATTAAGGATCCTTGTTCCGGAACCCAATCCGGGAACGCATTGTAGCGCGGTGTAGACCGACACGATTACAATTAGTGACGTCACGCCGCGAATATGTGTCAACGGGAACGACGAGGGTGAGAATTAGGTTCGTTACGGCGAGGGTAGCTTTGGATTTATCATGTTATTGGAAACTACTTCAACAAACATGATAGCTCTATATATTACGTTACTACTACTTTGCCCCGACTTCCTCGGCCAATAATTCCCGAACTAAGTTTTATTGTTTGTTCGCTAAATCACTGTTCACTGAAGGTCTAATTAATTGCAAGTAAGAACTGGATGAAAGAGATGCGAGTTTCTAAATTATTTTTATGGTGTCCAACTTGGTGTTATTTCGTTTGTTAAACTGATTTTATTGGACATATGGAACGATATTTATACATAGGATGTACAATAAATTCTGAAATAAAGGTAAATCATAAAGATAGAATCGATTGTTTTTGCTATTTGCCTTGCAGTAATGAATCATTTTTTTAATATGTAAAACTGGTATTGGGCTGCTAAACGTATCAATTTAGCACAGAAAAGAAGTAACTTTTTTCATAATTAATATGCACTGTAGCGCAGTTGAAATCTGTGTATATACAAACTTGTGTGGAGTTGTACATGAGGTATTATTGGTCGTCGAATGATATTTCTATTTCTACAGAATTGAAATGAAGTGTAACTTAGTAATTACGAAGGTGTAGAGTATCAGGAGTACTAGGTACCACTGATTTGATCAAGACATTTTCACTTACAATGACTACACCACTGTTTTATTCGAAACCAATCGTCCAAATAACCTATCCACGTTTCCTCTGTGAGCTGGACACATTGTTCATCATATGTCTTCAGCAACTCCTTATTAGTTGAAAATCGTCTTTCTTCAGATCTATTCGTCCAATAGTGGAGGAAGGTTACATTACAGGATGCAAGATTAGGGCTATAGGGAGGGTGTAAAAGTACATTTAACCTGGTCGTTACCAAATCGACGACAAACACATTGACGTGGTGCAGAAATCAGGTATTGGACTATGACTTTGGACAGAGTCCTGTAGGACGCGAGTTGGACATAGTAGCTATGTGTACCACTTAGCAGTGATCATCTCCTGCATCTCCAACCTCATGCATTCTAAAATTCCTTTTGCACTGAAGAACACGGCAATCATCCTCTTTTTCATTGGCTGTAATCTTCCAATTGTGACTGAAGCTGTTGCCTCTGCGAACACCCACACCATGTTCTGTGAATTTGTAGAGACATCGTAGTAATAAAGCCACGCCAAATTTTACGAGGAGTTCTATTTTCAAACTTTCCTTCCATTTCCCAATGCCAAACAACACGATGCCTCATTTGCTCTTCATAGAGAAAAAACCTTGTAACTGTTATGTCATATAGCACGAGGTCTCCTGTATCTGTTTGTATGTCAACCGCCTCTCTGCGCCATATCCAGAACTAGGGGGGATGCTTGGACGTGCTTAGCAACCCCTGAATTCAACTTAGCACCCCTTGAGCCTGGCCTAAACATACGATACCGATTTTACAGAAAAAGAGCTGTGGAGCGATGACGATTTTTGCTTCACTGCAAACAATTAGTTAACATGCCATACGTAGTTTTTTTTAAAGAGGCCTAGATATTAAATTTACTAAATTTTGAAATTTCTGGGGCGTGAAATAGGGAAGTCGCCACTTGTCCGAGTTGCACGAAAAAGTTATAATTTATAATTATCATGGAGCTTCAGTAGCGCAAAATTTTACACTCTAGTTACGCCTATGCCTCTTGGTCCAATATTTTCCGCGCGTCTGCAATGTTTTTGTCAGTGACGAAGGAAGAACGCCACCTTGGATGCAGGTCTCCTTCAAGACTGACATTTTCTCTCTGGAGTTTTCAATATCACTAATAATAGTGCTATGAGCCACCACGAGCACGATTCCAGCCCTCGAGCAATGTTGTAGCGTAAAATTGGACGGTACCCATTTTTCATCCACTGCGACATAGTTCTATCTTCGAGGTTCGACCGTTTGAGGGCAACAGGCAGCAGATGTATACAGTTTTGTTTGCAGATACAGGTTTGAACACGTAATCACACCATTAATAGCCCACTGCAAAACTTTACTAG
>CALNHX010008173.1:0-64015 GCA_940337035.1 Agriotes lineatus
ACGATAAACCTATGAGGGTGCTTTTTGCGTCAGTTTGTGTGGAATACACATGCAAAGCATAGAAAAATTTTTGGGTGAGATTGGTCGCTTTTTTTATATGTATTGCTATGGAAACATTTTAGTAGCCTTATATTACCAATAATAATTCTTAGTAATTAATAACATAACCAATACAACAGATAATTATTATATCAATAATGACCAGCAATTGTAATAATTTAAATTTCAGATTTGTTATCTTTATCTTTCTTTAAAAACAAATTAAAATCAGAGCAGGCTTGGCATTTCATGCAACAAAAACATAAACTGTATATAAAACAATTGGGGTGGCTTCTTCAAGAGGTTTGGTTGTGTTTGGCCAAGCTGCCCTAAAAATAAGTTATTTCTATGTGCTATTAATACCCAAGTTAACGAAAAGTAGTATTTTATTGAGAGATTGTGCCCTGGGTTATTTGTGAAGATTTTCCATTTTATTGGGTATCCGCACAGATAAATACGAGGCGTTGATTTCGTCCAGTGAATGCCAGGGTATTTGGATGTTATTCTACGGAGGTTCAGCCAGTTTTATAAGTTTGTGTACAAGTGTGTAAGCAAGCAGCGTACGTGTGATACAGCAGAGCCCCACATTAAGGCTCCCAGATTCAGTGAAAGCGATTCGGAAGGTCGAGAGTGGCAGCTGATTATCAGGTGGGTTCAAGTGCAGCTTTATGCCTTGATAACTGCAGGCAGACAGCAACGGATTGTCCAAGGCATCGTGGGAGGTCCAGCTCGGGGTAGGTATATTCATCGCAGAAGCCATCAAAAAGTCAGATTTTGCACCTAAAAGTGTTTGTTAGTTTGTGATTGTGCATCGATTTGCATCGCTCTGAGCTTCACTTGCGGTTCGTGGCGTCGGTAGAAGTGTTTTTTTTAGGACGCGCAATACTTACGTTCGATTATTAACGCATAGCAACAGCGTTATTAAAATCAGAAGCCTGTTTATGTACTTTCTAAGCTAGGAAACCATCTAGAATTTGTGTAGGCCCTATTAGTGAGAAATACCACACTTGTTAACTCCCATCAGTTAAAAAGTGACATACAGAGTGCTTACAATTAAATGTTTATTAGAACTTTAAATAATTAATAATAGCAAATTACATCATTCAGATAACAGTAAATTAATAGTTTTAATTCGGATGTAGCGATCTAACCCTGAGATAGAGCCATTTAATTATAAATAAGAAGTTTATTCAAATATTAGCCGTGCACATTACAATAGTGGATATAATTAGGGCCAATTATAATTTAGAGTAATTTAATTATAGGAGGCCATTGAGATCATAACAGTATTAGTCGATTCGTATTCGCTTTAGTAGTAATGGATGTTAAGCGCTCGCCTAACTACGCTGCCAGGGTGATATAGTGGGGCACTTGTAGACTACCGAGCTTGAAGTCGCTAGTTCGACTCTTGACCTGGGCGAGATTTTTAAAAATTTATCAAAAGGTGCAAATACAAATTTCTATTCATGCTCATCTTTGCATCTGAAATAACACATTATTGACGCTCTTTACCCTATTCGCACTGATAAATCGCCGACTCGATTTTGAACCGATTTCTTCTGTTTAGTTTTCGCCTTTCTTGTGAATTCTCTTTAGCCGAAGTCGATAAAGAGCTTGTGGCGTCTCATCTTGTATTCTATAAATTTTTTGACTACTCTGATCTGATGTGATCTCATTTATTGACGGAAGCTTAATTTCTAATGAGGATTTGAAATATTTAATTTTATTCAAATCCAATCGTATAATCATTTCGTTCAGAAATGGGGATTGGGTACCAAGTCAACATCTGCAAATCTTATCTTTCCACAATACGATCTGTTATAAAGTGATTTTTCAATTTCTTGGTTTTTTCCTTTCGTACTTCGGTGTGAAAACAGTTGAATGTCGTTTTCAATGTGAAATTCAGTATTCAAAATTTCTGTCATTTCGTCAAATTTAGTGCCAGTTCTCATTTATCCAAGAGATTTTATAACAGGTTTGAAGTCTCACATCAAACTGCATTCGTTTGCCTGGAGGTCTTTTGTTCGCAAACTCTAGAGTATTTAAAGTCGGTTGTGGTGCAATTTAATTATTGCAGAAAAATTATTTAAAAAAAGGTTTCAATGTTGGAGATTTTCCAGGGGGTGCTGAAACTTTCCCAGGAGGTGCCAGAAACTCCTAAATAACCCTTAGCTAAGGGTCTGTATTCAAATCTCTGTATGCGTCTGTTGTGTGGCATCTTCAAACTATTGGTGATAAAAGGCAGAAAGTAGAGTCTTAAGATATTGGTATTTTAAAAAATATAATTGCACTCAATTTATTTGATAACAGTGGAGCTTTGTGAAGAGTTTGGACTTGGTATTTTAATGTTTGGTTAGAAATTATTAACTAACATGATTTATGACTGTAAACTTTTTGCTTTGTAGAATTTCAAAATCTCTGCTAAAGCCTTTTCATATGTTTAAACGTAATTCAATATTGTTACAGTTTGCTAATAAAATTCTGTGTTAGTAATTTGTATTCGCTACGAATATTTGCAATTTTAACAAATCGTTGCAACCAAATTTAAATGACCAATATCGATAGATTGTATGTGTATTACAAATTATTTTTTCTGTATTCCCTTTCAATACCGCAACGCCTGTTTGGTAATAAAATGAAATAAATTGAGAATTCTAGTATTTTTTAAGCTGGAAATTTTTGACAAATTTAATTAGAAATTGAATCAAATCTGTTTATTTATTTTATAAAATTATTTGTTTGCTTTTTCTTAAGTCTATTTTAGGCATACTTAGGATTCACCATTAAGCATTTCTATAATCGTAGTAATTTGTGTTTATATTGAGGATTGGCCTATTTAAATTTCCTGTTATATTACTGCTGAAATGTGTTATTTAATAAAGGCTGAAGCAGGCAAATTAGGTTGATTTTGTATTGAACACAACTGTGTTACTTAAAAATAAATTGATAATACTCTATCATATCAACTAAATGAGGCTTAATTAGTAAATATAAGCCATTAAATTATTGGAATCAGTTATTTTGTGGTCGTTTTATTAGAGTGCTTCGCAGGTGTCTCAATTAAAAATAAATACTTCGGTTCGTGCGAAGCAGCACATCCCACGATTAAAAAGGGGTGGAAATGCGGCCGGAATTAGAGATTCAATGCAAACTTTATAAAGACCGCAGCACCTAAAGTAACGTTAATCATTAAAAGCTCTTCCGCCTTAAAAGCTCTCTGGACGCCGACGACGCCACAGCGTTCAAGCGCCGCGACGAGCGCGGCCGACGCAGTTCGAAGAAAATCGAATGACAGGTGGTTTTGGGGAGATACTGTATCAAAAGAGCTGCAAACGAATCAAAATGTTCAGTCCTAGAATCCACCTGGCGCGGGTTCGTTCTGGCTCCCCTTTGTTTACAATCGATAAGTCGCACGAATCGTCACGTTTTCTCGGAGGACTGATAAGGGAGTGTCCTGCATCCAGAGGGACGACGGCGTCCCCGAGACGCAGTGCATCCCCGGCCCCGTTTTAACGGAATTTAAAACTTGCGCGCGAGAACTTTTCAAGAGAGACCAACTCTAATGTATAATCGTCTAATCTTCACAAACTCTAATTAAAGTTCGGAGTTCAACTCCATAAGTCTTCTTTAAGAGTTAGCACGCCAGTAATAACTTGATAATGCACCGCAAAAAAGTGAAAAACCCTCTGAAGCACACGGTGAAACTTTAAACTTTTGAAGTAACTCCGGACTGGCAAGCGATTTTTCGAAATCGATGAAAATCTCAACCTTCAAATGAAAATGCATAATTTGAGCGCTTCGGAATGCAATGGACCGATGCAGATGAGTGACGAGACCGCTGCTGACAAGTCTTGGAAGTGTAAGGACACTAAAAACGGCTACTTAAAGACTGAAAACAGGGAAGAGCCCGTTGGACCTCTCCTTGGCTCGACTCCTGTGGCCACGGTTGTACAGGTTTCAGGAACTGGAGCAAGAACCATGGTTCTACCAGGGAAGCGAAAACCCACAAGGGAAAAGTTCCTCTTGGCAGCCCTTCTAGCCTTAGTTCTTTTTAGTGCCATTTGTTTATTGCTGTTAATCACCAGCAACACCAAACAATGCACAAGAACCAGTGGTAAGTACTCAATTGAATGATTAGCTTAAAGTGCTGTATGTAATTGATACAGCTTTTAATTGTGTGATATTGCAAAAAGATTGTGTCGTAATTTTGAAATAAATTTAAAATTAGTTAAGTGCCATAAAAACAAATGCTGCAGAATTTTTACAATGTACGTTTTGCGTTCAGAAAATAAATATTTTATCGGCTGCAGTTTGTTCTAATCTACAAAGTTATAATTAAAACGATATACTGGTACATGTTATAAATGGTTTGTCATAATTCTACGATTTTTAAAGTTGATTTAAACAAATCTATGAGAGAATACTATTTTCTATTAGATACTGTAGTTTATAAAAACAATTTTTATATTTAAGCTCTTACGTATATTTAAAATCAGTTCAGTTTCAAAGTTTCCAAGTTTTTACACGTGCATTTTTAGACCTTATTATTGGTAAAGTGAGCTTAGTGCCAATCTGTTTTTATTTTGAATAAATTTTACCAAATATCAAAAACTTGGATCTGCGTGCATGACTGAAAAATATTTGTTTTTCTATAAAACTAATTATTTTAAAAAGTGTTGCATTTCAATAAGTTTGAATTAGAAAACCCATTTTGCCTTAAATTAATACCGGAACCCAAAAAGATCATAAATATTAAAACATAAATAATAAAACTACTGGTACGAACTACCATGTTTTATACTGTTATTTTATTAGAAACTTTTTTAAAATTATTTTTATACCGCAAACAATACATTTTTTATGAGTGATTAACTCTCGTAAAATCTTTAACTAGCATTTCCGGATCTTTTTCTGTAAAGATTTTTATTTTTCATTGTAGTGTATGCCTCTTAAGTAACAAAACTTATTTTTTAACACTCTGCAAAATAGGCAGCAAATTATTGGTAAATAATATATAAATGTTTAAAACCGTGTTAAAGGGTTATCTCAAATAGTTTATTAGGGAAATGTGTGCAGCCAATTATACATATACATGTTAAAATTTAATTGTATAACTCGTTAAAAAGCATTTTACTTTAAACACATTAAAAATGAAATTATGCCACAGTTAAAAAATCTTTAAAAAAAGTTGTTTATAGGCAATGCATATTAATATTAAAATATTTAGAAATCTAAACGAATTCTTTTTCAGTTAAAGTTTTATATCGTTTATGGCATATCTGGATTATTTAAAATAAACGATCCTTATTAATTTAAAAAGTTTTTATTTTATTTAAGGCAGTAGTAACTTTTAATTGTTGATATCAAAGTCAATGGTTTTTAAAAAGTTACCTTCTTGCCCGTATTAATCAGAAGGATTCCATTATAAGTTCAAAATAAACATTCACCGTGATATCAACGATTAGAAGTACTAATGTCCTAAATTTAAATAAAAAACACTTTTTAAATTAATATGGATCATTTAAAGTAAATAATCTATAAATGCCTTAAACGATATAACTTTAACTAAAGAAGAATTCATTAGAATTGTACTGACGATAAATAACTTTTTAAAAAGATTTTTTAACTGTGACATAATTTAATATGTTTGAAGTACATTTAAAAAAAAAAGTGTTTTGAAATTAAATTTTAATATGTACATGTACAATTGACTGCACACATTTCCCTAATAAACTACTTGAGAAATAAAAATTCTGCCGTTAAATACAACTTCAAGATAATTAAAAGGTTATACTTGGCTAATAACTACGGTCTGTAATAGTTATTTATGATACAAGCGTTTCGGGTGTAATTTTATTTTGATAGTGGGGAAGCTTGCGTAACGAGGGGATTGCGAGTATAGCAACTCCACAACTTACGCAGTTTCTAAAATTCTTTCGAATTGGTATTGTTTTCATATTTTAAAGTGAATTTTGAAAGAAACTACTCTTAACACGTCCCCCATTATATACGTCATTCATAATTCTATAAACTACCCTTAGAGGGCATATTTTTAATGCTTGAAAAATATAGTATATTATGTAACAAGTTTTATATCCGTCACTATAGTCACGAGTTTTTTACGCATAAGTAACAGGCGAGTGTTTAATAAACGAGTGTCTAGTTACTGGAGTAGACAAATTATTTAATCACAAATAGAAATCAATTATTAGACAATTTTTATGCATTTGTATATGTATATCATAATAAAGTCATATTGTTATCTCAAAGATTTTTTAGCTGCTTTATTTGCTACTGTTTTTTAGATTTGTGCATTTTATTGTGTTACATCTTAAAAATGCACTAGGTACTAAATATACTTTTGTGTGTTTCAAGTCAAATTGTTATTTTTTTTTCACTTTTTAGATGGTTATAAAGTTTATACGTTTTTATACAATTTTCAAGCTGAAGGCGACAGTGCAAGACCATTTACAGTTATTTTGTACATTTTAAGTTTATCTCATTTCGTTTGATATTCAAACTAATTCAAACGTGTCAAGTTGCATTTGTAGATGCTATTATTACGTTTTTATATAATTTTCAAGTTGTAGGAGACAGTGCAACACCATTTAGAATTATTTTGTACATTTTAATTTTCTCTCATTTCGTTTCATACTCAAACTAATTCAAACGTGTCAAATTGCATTTGTGCATGCTATTAATACGTTTTTATACAATTTTCAAGCTGAAGGCGACAGTGCAAGACCATTTAGAGATATTTTGTACATTTTAATTTTTTCTCATTTCGTTTCATACTCAAACTAATTCAAACGTGTCAAATTGCATTTGTAGATGCTATTATTACGTTTTTATATAATTTTCAAGTTGTAGGAGGACAGTGCAACACCATTTAGAATTATTTTGTACATTTTAATTTTCTCTCATTTCGTTTCATACTCAAACTAATTCAAACGTGTCAAATTGCATTTGTGCATGCTATTAATACGTTTTTATACAATTTCAAGCTGAAGGCGACAGTGCAAGACCATTTAGAGTTATTTTGTACATTTTAATTTTCTCTCATTTCGTTCATACTCAAACTATTCAAACGTGTCAAATTGCATTTGTGCATTCTAGTAATACGTTTTTATACAATTTCAAGCTGAAGGCGACAGTGCAAGACCATTTAGAGTTATTTTGTACATTTTAATTTTCTCTCATTTCGTTTCATACTCAAACTAATTCAAACGTGTCAAATTGCATTTGTAGATGCTATTATTACGTTTTTATATAATTTTCAAGTTGTAGGAGACAGTGCAACACCATTTAGAATTATTTTGTACATTTTAATTTTTCTCTCATTTCGTTTCATACTCAAACTAATTCAAACGTGTCAAATTGCATTTGTGCATGCTATTAATACGTTTTTATACAATTTTCAAGCTGAAGGCGACCAGTGCAAGACCATTTAGAAATATTTTGTACATTTTAATTTTTTCTCATTTCGTTTCATACTCAAACTAATTCAAACGTGTCAAATTGCATTGGTAGATGCTATTATTACGTTTTTATATAATTTTCAAGTTGTAGGAGACAGTGCAACACCATTTAGAATTATTTTGTACATTTAATTTTTCTCATTTCGTTTCATACTCAAACTAATTCAAACGTGTCAATTGCATTTGTGCATGCTATTAATACGTTTTTATACAATTTTCAAGCTGGAAGGCGACAGTGCAAGACCATTTAGAGTTATTTTGTACATTTTAATTTTCTCTCATTTCGTTTCATACTCAAACTAATTCAAACGTGTCAAATTGCATTTGAGCATGCTATTAATACGTTTTTATACAATTTTCAAGCTGAAGGCGACAGTGCAAGACCATTTAGAGTTATTTTGTACATTTTAATTTTCTCTCATTTCGTTTCATACTCAAACTAATTCAAACGTGTCAAATTGCATTTGTAGATGCTATAATTACGTTTTTATATAATTTTCAAGTTGTAGGAGGACAGTGCAACACCATTTAGAATTATTTTGTACATTTTAATTTTCTCTCATTTCGTTTCATACTCAAACTAATTCAAAACGTGTCCAAATTGCATTTGTGCATGCTATTAATACGTTTTTATACAATTTCAAGCTGAAGGCGACAGTGCAAGACCATTTAGAGTTATTTTGTACATTTTAATTTTCTTTCATTTCGTTTCATACTCAAACTATTCAAACGTGTCAAATTGCATTTGTGCATGCTATTAATACGTTTTTATACAATTTTCAAGCTGAAGGCGACAGTGCAAGACCATTTAGAGTTATTTTGTACATTTTAATTTTCTCTCATTTCGTTTCATACTCAAACTAATTCAAACGTGTCAAATTGCATTTGTGCATGCTATTAATACGTTTTTATACAATTTTCAAGCTGAAGGCGACAGGTGCAACACCATTTAGAATTATTTTGTACATTTTGATTTTCTCTCATTTCGTTTTCATACTCAAACTAATTCAAACGTGTCAAATTGCATTTGTGCATGCTATTAATACGTTTTTAGTACAATTTTCAAGCTAAAGGCGACAGTGCAAGACCATTTAGAGTTATTTTGTACATTTTAATTTTCTCTCATTTCGTTTCATACTCAACTAATTCAAGACGTGTCAAATTGCATTTGTGCATGCTATTAATACGTTTTATACAATTTTCAAGCTGAAGGCGACAGTGCTAGACCATTTAGAGTTATTTTGTACATTTTAATTTTCTCTCATTTCGTTTCATACTCAAACTAATTCAAACGTGTCAAATTGCATTTGTGCATGCTATTAATACGTTTTTATACAATTTTCAAGCTGAAGGCGACAGTGCAAGACCATTTAGAGTTATTTTGTACATTTTAATTTTCTCTCATTTCGTTTCAATACTCAAACTAATTCAAACGTGTCAAATTGCATTTGTAGATGCAATTATTACGTTTTTATATAATTTTCAAGTTGTAGGAGACAGTGCAACACCATTTAGAATTATTTTGTACATTTGAATTTTTCTCTCATTTCGTTTCATACTCAAACTAATTCAAACGTGTCAAATTGCATTTGTAGATGCTATTATTACGTTTTTATATAATTTTCAAGTTGTAGGGGACAGTGCAACACCATTTAGAATTATTTTGTACATTTTAATTTTCTCTCATTTCGTTTCATACTCAAACTAATTCAAACGTGTCAAATTGCATTTGTAGATGCTATTATTACGTTTTTATATAATTTTCAAGTTGTATGAGACAGTGCAACACCATTTAGAATTATTTTGTACATTTTAATTTTCTCTCATTTCGTTTCATACCTCAAACTAATTCAAACGTGTCAAATTGCATTTGTAGATGCTATTTATTACGTTTTTATATAATTTTCAAGTTGTAGGAGACAGTGCAACCACCATTAGAATTATTTTGTACATTGTAATTTTCTCTCATTTCGTTTCATACTCAAACTAATTCAAACGTGTCAAATTGCATTGTAGATGCTATTAATACGTTTTATACAATTTTCAAGCTGAAGGCGACAGTGCAAGACCATTTACAGTTATTTTGTACATTTTAATTTTTTCTCATTTCGTTTGATATTCAAACTAATTCAAACGTGTCAAGTTGCATTGTAGATGCTATTATTATGTTTTTATATAATTTTCAAGTTGTAGGAGACAGTGCAACACCATTTAGAATTATTTTGTGCATTTTAATTTTATTTCAAACGTGTCAAATTGCATTTGTAGATGATCGTCAATGCATATTAATATTAAAATATTTAGAATTCTAAACGAATTCTTTTTCAGTTAAAGTTTTATATCGTTAAGGCATTTCTAGATTATTTAAATTAAACGATCTTTATTAATTTAAAAAGTTTTTATTTTATTTAAGACGGTAGTAACTTTTAATTATTGATATCAAAGTGAATGGTTTTTAGAACATTCTTGCCCGTATTAATCAGAAGGGTTCAATTATAAGTTCAAAATAAACATTCACCGTGATATCAACGATTAGAAGTTACTAATGTCTTAAATTTAAATAAAAAAAAACGTTTTAAATTAATATGGATCATTTAACGTAAATAATCTATGAATGCCTTAAACGATATAAAACTTTACTAGAATTCGTTAGAATTGTACTGACGATAAACAACTTTTAAAAAGATTTTTTTATCTGTGACATAATTTAATATGTTTGAAGTACATTTTTTGAAAAGTGTTTTGAAATTTAGTTTTAACATGTATATGTACAATTGGCTGCACACATTTCCCTAATAAACTACTTGAGAAATAAAAATTCAGCAGTTAAATACAACTTCAAGATAATTAAAAGGTTATACTTGGCTAATAACTACGGGCTGTAATAGTTATTTATGATACAAGCGTTTCGGGTGTAATTTTATTTTGATAGTGGGGAAGTTTGCGTAATGAGGAGATTGCGAGTAAGCAACTTCGCAACTTACGCAGTTTCTAAATTCTTTCGAATTGGTATTGTTTTCATATTTTAAAGTGAATTTTGAAAGCAACTACTTTTAACACGTCCCCCATTATATACGTCATTTATAATTCTATAAACTACCCTTAGAGGGCATATTTTAATGCTTGAAAAATATAGTATATTATGTAACAAGTTTTATATCTGTCACTTTAGTCACGAGTTTTTTACGCAAAAGTGTAACAGGCGAGTGTTTAATAAACGAGTGTCTAGTTACTGAGTAGACAAATTATTTAATCACAAATAGAAATCAATTATTAGACAATTTTTATGCATTTGTAAATGTATATCATAATAAAGCCATATTGTTATCTCAAAGATTTTTTAGCTGCTTTATATGCTGCTATTTTTTAGATTGTGCAGTGTACATCTTAAGAATGCAGTAGGTACCAAATAATACTTTATCTACGACAGTGTGTAAAATTGCCTTTTAGTTGCAGTTTTAAGTTGTAAAACGACTATTTAATAACATGTTTTCATT
This sequence comes from Agriotes lineatus, assembly GCA_940337035.1. NCBI lineage: Eukaryota > Metazoa > Arthropoda > Insecta > Coleoptera > Elateridae > Agriotes > Agriotes lineatus. Next base: position 11,015 of record CALNHX010008173.1, read on the forward strand.
AGTTTACGTCGTCAGTAGTAACGTATTTAAAAGATTTCATTAGACACGTTGTGAGTAGCAACGTGTTTTAAAATTTTAACAACACGCAAAAATTACGATCGGTTGCTGGTAATCCTAATTTACATTAATGTTTTTTTTCATATTTACCGTGTTTTCTAGATTGTATCGTAGATAAAATATTGTACGATACACATGCGTAAAGCATCTTTAGTCACTCGCGGGGCTTAAAACGCTCGCTCACTCGCGTTTTAACTCTACCCCACTCGTGCCTAAAGTGTAGCTTTACGCACTTGTATCATAAATTACTATTATCTACGACAGTGTGTAAAATTGCCTTTTAGTTGGCAGTTTTAAGTTTGTAAACTACTGTTTAATAACATGTTTTCATTAGTTTACGTCGTCAATAGTAACGTGTTTAAAAGATTTCATTAGGCACGCTGTCAGTAGCAACGTGTTTTAAAATTTTTAAAACACGCAAAATTACGACCGGTTGCTGGTAATTCAAATTTACATTTAATTTTTTTTTATATTTACCGTGTTTTCTAGATTCTATCGTAGATAAAATATTGTACAATACACATGCGTAAAGCTTCTTTAGTCACTCGCGGGGCTTAAAACGCGAGTGAGCGAGCGTTTTAACCTCTACCCCACTCGTGACTAAAAAGTAGCTTTACGCACTTGTAGCGTAAATTACTATTACCTGTTTTTGTGTTTCAAGTCAAATTGTAAAAAAATAATTTCACTTTTTAGATGGTTATAAAGTTACTTGCAGTTTTAAGACATTCAAAATGATAAAAAATTTAATTGCGTTTTAACACTCAAAAATACGACTGCTCATTATAAAAGTTCAATAATTATAGAACTTATAATGCCAGGAGCTTCACAAAAAAAAAATTAATAAATTTTAATGTGTAGCAAATAAACAATAAGTGGTTTGATTTTTTTTTTATTAAAGTTGCATATTTTTACGAGAACTTGATTCTCAAGTAACTTGACGAGACAAATTGTCACTGATAGCGTGACCAAGCCGCAGGACGAGACGTTATATATGTCAGTTGGTCGAGTCGATTTATCGATTGGAAATCAAATTTGAGATTAAAAAATGCAGGTTTAATATGGAGAAAATCAAAACCTCGAGCATATTTTGATATGAGAAATTAATTACAATATTGTTTTCATGACAGCAAAAGATAACAACATTTTATCTGATTTAAAAGTTAAAGCAAAGCTTATCCCTGTCAAAGTGACAAGAATATCGCGGACTATGGATTTGCTACACATGAGTTTAATTATCAGGTTTATTAGAAATTTACAACACAATTTGTTTGACTTATTTTGGTTGGATGTTATAATTTGTAGTTATTAGTCACGGGTGTGAAGTTCGGTTCAGATAGGTTTCGTTTCATTAGCCACAGCAAAGACTGAAATCGAGTTAGTTTTGGATAGATGCCGACATTCACTTTTGTATCATGTCACTTGTCAATTGACATATAATAATGTTATAGCAATTTACGATGCAAGTAACGTTATCAAGCTTTTTACATTACGAGAGAATAGTTTGAATGAACGAACGACGTTAGGAGCGAGTTCTTAAAATTCTCGAGTAATGTAGAAAGCAGATAACGTTACATATATCGTAACACGGTTTATTTTATCCTAAAATACTAATATTTAAAACACAATTGGAAAAATGGTTATTAATGACACTAACAACAGCGAGTGATGGTATCACTAGTAAGATAAAAACTCAATACTGTATTGTTGGTAGCACTGTTAGGTTATGTTAAATTTGAGATTTTCAGGTTAAGTTGTGCGTCAATTTGTGTCAAATAACAAACAAAACCTAACCTACTAACATCGAATTTGACATAGACTGACAATACACTTCAGTGCTGTCAAAATGTGATTAAATGCTAATAAAGTATGGTTATGTTATTTGTCTTAACAACACTGGTGCTGTTAAATGCATCTTAACGTAACTCGTTGCAAAGGAGTTATTGTCATAGATAACATAATAGGATAAAATAAAAATACTTAACATAAAATAGGTTTATTTTCATGTTGATCAATTTGCACATGCAGAAAAAGTATATTAGTAACTCGTTTTAAATAAACACTCGTTTCGCTCGTGGTCTAATCATTCCAACATGACTAAAGTGACATTTATAAAACTTATCTATGATAGTTTGTAAAATTCACCTTTTAGTTGGCAGTTTTAAGTTTGTAAAAGGATTATTTAATAGACATCACTATTTACGAGGAGTTTGTACTGCAAACGAGTGGTAAACATTATTAAGCACGCATGTTTTTTAAAATTCTAGGGTAACATTTTATCTTTTAATGCAAAATTGTTATTTAATGTAGTAGTCAATTTACATTAATAGTTATCTGTGCAACAAGTGCTAAAAGTAGACGTTTATGAACAAGACATGAAAATTATGAACGAAACCGAAGGCTGAGTTTCATAACATGTCTCGTGCATAAAACACTTTTATCACGAGTTTGCACACAATATTATTTCTACGGCCTTAAATTTACTGTTATTAATCCATAAATGGCGATTTAACAAAGGTTTGCATTTATGACAGTTCTAATTTATGTCATAATAAAGAGATGGCCTTGACACGCAGGTGACTGTTTTCTGCAGCCGGTAGCTGTCAATGTCAGTTATCAAAGGTAATTATAATAGTACACACCTGACTTTATTCATTACATAATGCTTTAATTATTTAAAAAACACTTTACCTCTAACGAAAGAAGTAACTAGAATAACTTTATAAAATCATTTCCAGGTCAAAATTCTAAATCCCACACCAGCTGTTTACTTTTAGCACATGGGCTAAAAGTAAACAGCTGATTTCACTTTTAACACGCTAAATTATAAAAGGTCACTTTTAGCGAAAAAAGCTAGCGCTAAAAGGCCTACTTTTAGTAGTGGTCGTATAAAAACGTGATCGTAGATAATAGTTATTTATGTATTTAGAACGAAAAGTAAATCTTTAAGGTATGCGCGAGTTGTTTACGGTTGAGAGGTTAGAGGAAGCCGAAATTACTTCTGAGTACTTTACAGTTACTTTTTGTTCGAGCTACATACAACATTTTATTGAACGGTGTTTGTTCGGGGTGTTTAATTGTAAAAAAATGTTTAGATTTTAACTTACACAAATGATACATAATAAATATAAGTAGGTTAAACGTCGCATCTATAGTAGTGAAAATGTGTTTAGTAGACACAGCAAAAATTCATTTTTCATGTAATAAATAATATAAAAAGTTCAACTGTAGAAACCAGAATGAAATAATAGTTATTTATGTATCTATAACGAAAAGTAAAGCTTGAAGGTACGAGCAAGTTGTGTAATTACTTACGAGTACGAGTACCTTGTCTTTCGAGATACATAAAATGTTTTATTGCATAGTGTTTGTGTAAGGTGTTTAATTATGAAAAGTGAAAATTAGTTTGTAATTTACACAAATATAATAAATATGAGTAGGTTAAGCGTTGCAACCATAGCAACGAAAATGTGTTTAGAAGAAAATTAATTACATTGATTTGAAAAAAAATGGAGTCGGTCGCATTCGAACCTGCGGATACCAATTGTTAGTCAGACGCTTTAATCACTTGCCTACAAAGGCGTATACATCATGCTTGCTTGTCGTTGCCCTGAAAAAGACACGCGACTCGAAGACCAATAGCGGACGAAGTGCGCCCGATCGTTGCCGATAAAACGGTAACGCAGAGAGGCAGGCATAACACATGTTTATATACAGGGATATATAAATATAATTGTAATTTCGTACAATGTCTTCAGAAATGACCGAACGCTGATTCAGGGGCGTATGTAGACAACCCATTTAACAGGAATTGGAATTACTGTAAAACGTGAAAACCTTTCTCCTTCAGTTTTCGTAACAGTGGCATCCGGTAAACATTTTATTATGTCACCATTTATTAATTTCTCATTAAGTAACAATAAATAACACTTAAATCAATCTAGCTCTTATGAAAACTAAAGTAAATTGGAATAACCTTATACAATAAATTTTTTATTGCTAACCTTTTATTGATACAAAATTTATTCAAGTGTCTTTATGTAAAGTGGAAACTCCAATTTCAATCACATCAATTCAATTTTCAAAGTTAGTTTTAGGAAAAAATAGTATATTTCACTTAAGATAAGTAATTTGCCTATTCTACTCTAAATTCTGTTTAAGGGACTACCCCTGCTGTTCACATAACTTGAGAAATTGAACCACGTTTCGTCAGACATAAATGTTACATCCAACACCTTATCGTCATCTAAATTTTTAATAAACCACTGGCAATATTGCATTCGTGATCTCCACGCATTTTCAAATAATTTTGGTACCACTGTTATCTTGTGCGGATACTTGTGGAGATTTCTTCTTAAAGCCTTACGACACGATTCAACAGAAATATTTAAATATAAAGGAATATATGCATAAATTACACTTTAAATGAACAATTTATTGTTTATATACCACTTTGGGCAGCCAATGTAGAAACTGATTTGTGTGGGCTTAGTTGCATTCGATTATTAATGTCAGCTACCTTTTTTTCAGTTAAAACAGTAAGCCTGCCTATTGATTTGTTTTTGCAGAAGCAGTTTTTGTCTTCGAAACGGTAAATAATAATCCGCTTATGTTGAGCAAAAGCTTCGTAATTGATTTGCACACCTGGAAACGTCTCAGTAAATTGGTCGATGCATGATTGAATGAAATATTACCATGAACCATCCTAATTTCGGTTTCCACTGTGAAAGTGAGCCATTAGAATAAAAGCGTGTAAACGACATGTTTATAATTTGTAATCTACAATAAGAAAATAACCTCAAATCTTCAAATTTGTTAACTAGTGTGTATATTTACACCAAACTCAATTACGTTGTTTAGTGAAGTGATTTTTGCAAAAGAATAGTACTCTGAAACCACAGAACAATAACTGAAACGGGCTGTAAACTTCATACAGCACCTAAAAGTACAACGAACGAACGCCAATGATAAATTTTAACTTCAAAATATAACACTGTACGTAAAGCCAACATCAAATAGTTAAAATAACTAGCGCCAACATAATGACCATTCAAAAACGTTCAATCATTTCTGAAGGCACTGTATATAAGTTAGAATGGCAGATTTTATTGTGAGAGGTAGAATTCGTACTTACACAAAATAGGTGTTAACGTCAAATCTCAAATTTCTAAAGGGGCAAATTTCTTTGCATAGTAGGTATATACTCAAAACAGCTCTAATTATTTGCAATTAAGATGGTCTATTTCAGCGTGAAAATTAAGGTTACCACGAAATATGTCAGCGTATTGCAAATTTCATTATCTCCAGGGGTTCGTAAGTTCACACTAATCCACATCATATTGATGTTAAATAGGTTACACGTTCAGAAATTCAATGTTGTCAAATGTTAAAGCAAGCAAAACGTGACTAGTAGAGTCTTGCCACGATATATTCGTAGATATTGAACATCTTCAAACTAGAATTGACATTATCAAGCATGGATGACATGCTTCCAAATGCAAATATTAGACTTAATTGGAATTAATGAAGCATAATAACAAAGAACCAATAGGGCTCGTTTGTATAATATAAAAAAAGTAGTGTTGCAATAATATTTAATAAATAAGTCGAAATAGGAATCTGTTTTCTTATTTTTTAATCAATAATTTGTTGTTAATGCGCAATGCAGATTAATGCATGTTTATGTTTATTGGCAATATGATTTCATACTTTATCACATTTCAATTTTAAATTTGATTTTCTGTATGTTGGTGCTTTCTGTTATATTGGAAAATGTGCTTTTAAATGATGAGCGTAGTACCTACTACCTTAACATTAAATTTTCTAGTCTTATTACAGAAGCCATTTTAAAATATAGAAATTTGTAACGCCGTTGCAACCTGTTAATAATTATTCAAAATTAAGTAATGACGCTGTAGTCCATTAAAGCGAACAATAAATTGTAACCATTGCAGTTCAGAAACTTAACAACCGGTACTGTCGAGTTGTATGCCGCGGGCGAACAATTAAGTTCGCGTGATTGCAACGAATTCCAATTACAAAACACGGAATGAAAAACTATGCCATCTGATTTTGGTCTGGATATGCAGCAGCCTTAAAGCAAGGACGACAGCTCCGAATTAAGAATAAAGGCTGTTATCGTGTTTCGGACCGCCATGGAAAGCAACCGCAGATTGAGATACTGTGGAAGTTTGAGGGTTACTTGAACTAATTAATGGGGTCGTTGGTAAATGAATGGAGAGATTTCGTAGGAAGATTCCTGCGAGGAGCGATTGGAAACTGACAGGTGGGTGGGTGTTGGCGATTTAATCGGAAAATTTAATTACCTACTGAAAGAAACTTCCAGTCATTATGACTTCCAATTGTTTTAATTTTTATCTGGAGAAAAACTTGGATAACGACTTTTAAATTTAATGAGTAAATTAGTAATTAAAAAGACAGAATCTTGTGAGAAAAGTGTAGAATGTAATAACACGAAAGAAGTTTTGCAGATTTTTCTTAAAAGTTTAATTATACAATTTCGTATATGATAAATCTTTTATAGAAGTTGTATAAAGAGATATTTTTATATAACGACGAGAACGTTGCAATAGTCGAGTTTTTGAAAGCATTTTTTAATCATTTTTGTAAGATTTCGCGTCACAAGAGAATGTGGCACCTAGTAAGCCAGTGAAACTCCTATAAAGTATATAAGGTTGGACTTTTTATCTGAAAAAGCATGTCGAATACTGTTAAACAACCCGTTATGCTTAACAATTGATCACCATTTGGTGGACGTTTTAAGATGCATTGTACTTTGCAGATAAAAGTTAGAATATTGAAAATTCCCATTATGTAAGTAGTGTTTCAAGCACAAACAGCAAGGTCATAAAGCATTTTGTAACAGATTATTCTCAATTATTGTTCAAGCTGATGCTAAAGCTTTAAAATAATTTTTTAAACAAGCGTGGTTTTATAATAATAATAATACATTTATTTGCCCAACAGGTGCACCCCTATTACAGGACAAAGATATAAGAATCTTATAGAACCATTATACAGAAACATTTTTGGTGCGTTAAGATTATGTAGTTATTAATGCGCTTCGTTATCGCTAGGCCTTTGGATAAGTTGGTGTAGGCGGGTTATGTAACAGGATGTAGCTTTTTTCTGGAGTGCGTGAAGATTCCATTAATTTAGAGTTTATTTCTGATTTTTCGTTTTAGGCGAATATTTAAGTCTACGACGAGTATTACTGTATTTGCTTGTTTAGTTCTTACCCATGACCATAAATCGCAGGAAGTTATGAGCTAGTCTAGGTTGTAACCATTTCTGAGCTGAGTGGTTGAAATCTGAAACTTCGTTCTTACTCCATATTTTTCAAGCAACAAACAGTCAACTGTGTAACTTTGGCAACAGATGGTACCCAATTGTTAAAAGTGCCGTTAAAGATTAAAATTTTCATATTCCGTCCATTTTTGTGTTCTGACCGTAAAGTGAAACGTTTTGCCATTGAAACGCTAAAGTTGATACTAAAGGTTTTAAAACAATTTTCTAAGAAGTAGGGTGTGGTTGCTTGCTAAAATGGATATAAGAATATTTATGAATTCTGAAACTTGCCACTTACTCGGTAATTTTTAAAATTCTAATAGTGGTGGTGCCATAGATTCTCGTGAATTATTAAGGCTAATTTTCGAGAAAACCTAGATATGATTGCTTGCCTGAATTGATATAAGAATGATATTGAATCCTGAAACTTTCCGCCTACCCGGTACGGTTTAGAGTTCTAATAGTAAAGTGATGAAAACTTCTCACAAAGATTGTATTGCATTACTGAAGCCGATACTAAAATTTTAAAAATAATTTTCGAGAAAACACGGGTAGAAATGCTTGCCGGAGTTGATTTAAGAATATTATTGAACCATGAAACTCTCCACGTGAACGGTACTTTTTAGAGTTTTAACAATAAAGTGATGAAAGCTTTTGCAATCAATTCTATTGAATTGTTAACGCTTTTTCTAAAGATTTTAAGGCAATATTCTAGGGAATGTGATGTCTTGATAGAATTGATGTAAGAATATTAATGAATCTTTTTAAAGTTCTGACAGTAAAGTGGTGAAAACTACTACCATAGATTCTCTCGAACTGTTAAAGCAGATGCTAAAGATTTTAAAATAGTTTTTGTGAAAACATGGGTGCGATTGTTACCAAAAATAGATATAAGAATATTAACGAATTCGTAAAGCTTCCACCTACTTTGAACTCCTTATAGTTCTAACAGGAGAGGGATGGACATATTGCTATAGATTATCCTGAATTTTTAAGATTGCTTTCAGGAATTGATATAAGGATGTTATTTAATCCTGTACTTTTTCATCTAGCCGGTACTTTTTAGAATTCTATCAGTAAAGTGAGGGTAACCAATGTTACAGATTCTCTTGCATTATTAAGATATTTAAATAATTTTCGAGGAAACATGAATGTGGTTGCTTGCGGTAATTGATATAAGAATGATGTTGAATCCTGAAACTTTCCTCCTACCAGGTAATTTTTAAAGTTCCAATAATAAAGTGACGAACACTTCTCACAAAGGTTGTATTGAATTAGTAAAGCTGATGTTAAAAATGTAAATATAATTTTTGAGGAACCACGGCTAATATTGCTTGCTGGTGTTGATAGAAGAATATTTTGGAATCCTTAAACTCTCCACCTACCCGGTACTTTTTAAAGTTCTAACAGTAAAGTGATAAAAGCGTAATAATACATTCTATTGAATTGTTAAAGCGGATTCTAAAGATTTTAAAATAATATTCTAGGAAACGTGGATGTTATTGCTTGTGGTAATAGATATAAGAATATTAGTGAATACTAAAACCGTCCACCTATTCGGTACTTTCTAAAGTACTAATAGTAAAGTGATGATAACTACCGTCATAGATTTGCTTGAATTGTTAAAGCTGATGCTAAAGATATTAAAATAATTTTCGAGGAAACATGGATGTGATTGCTGGCGAAAATTGATATAAGAAGATTAATAAATCCTAAAACCTTCAACCTAATTGGTACTTTTTAGAGTTCTAAATGACAACTTCTACCCTAAAATCTATTGAATTGTTAAAACTGATGCTAAAGATTTAAAAATAATTTTCGAAGAAATATGGAGTGATTGCTTGCGAAAAATCATAAAAGAATATTAATGAATCCTGAAACCTTCCACCTACTCGGTGCTTTTGAGAGTACTAACTATCACTAAGTGATGAAAACGTCTGATGCAAGTTGTTAAAGTTCTTAATTGTTAAAGCTAAAGCTAAGGATTTTAAGATAATTTTAGAGCATACATAGTTGTTATTGCTTGCTGAAGTCAATTTAAAAATCTCGTCAAATTCTGAAACTTCTTATCTATTTTATACTTTTAAGGGCCAAACAGTCAGGTGGAGTAAACTTAGTTAAGATACTGTACCCAGTTGTTAAAAGCAATACTAAAGGATTTAAGATAGTCTTCTAGTAGTCCTAGTTGCCACTATTTGCGGAAATTGATTTAAGATTATCATCGAATCCTAAAAGTCCTAACTCCACTCTATTTAAAGCTGCAACAGTAAAGTGACGAATACTTCTCTGCTTTCACTCAACTGTTACAGCCGATGCTAAAGAATTTAAAATAATTATGATATTTGCGAAAATAAAAGTAAGATACTTGTCCAGTTCTGATACTTTTTGAAAAAAACAACACGAGGAAAATGAAAACAGATGCTATACAGTCGTTAAAAGTAAAACCAGAAATTATGATATAATTATTCAACAAGGATGTTTGTAATTGCTTGTAAAAATTGTCTTTTCTTGCCGGTTCTTGCAATTTCTCACGTACTCCATTTGTAAGGCTCAAACAGCTTTTGTAATAGCTTATATTTTATTGAAATTAATATATGTTAGTGTGATTCGATTGTCAATCTTGACGAATTCTGAACTTTTGTTTGAGGATATAGAGAAACAGAGAACAGAGTTATAAAGTACTACTGTTAATTGCTTGTAATATTTAGAATATTTTTAACTTATACAGAGTTAGCCATGAGTGGGTTACTTCTGACCAAACGTTGAATGGAACCCAAAATACAAATAACGCCACAACTGACACAAAACCTAACCTGCTAACCTCGAATTTGACATAGACTTACAGTGCCACTAATGACATGTAAACAGGAAGTTGGGGACTTTGATTCAATTTATTAATCATATTAAATATTGTATCAAGTGATAGGCGTTCTTTGTATTTTGGGTTGCATTCAACTTTTGGTCAGAAGTAACGCACTTATGACTAACTCTGTATTATGTGCAAATACTAGTGCAAATAAATTATATACTGCTTGAGGCTTTCGCAGTTACTCGAATTATTCTTGTTAACATAGAACTTTGGCTTGGACCGCATAGTCTTTGTGAATAAACACCCAGCATTCTCTGGCTTAATGTGCCTTGCGCCTTGTAAACTCGAGCAAGGATCCATGCGATGGCCATGCTTGATGGCTCGTGTTGTTTGAGTACCTTGAGAAGTAGGATACTTAGGCAGATTTAGCCTTGTTGCTGTTTGTGCACCTATATTGATTAACGTTTTGCAAGACATCAGAGTGAAAGTTGCACTTTGCGACTTTCACTTTGATGATGCAAGCTGTAAGGATCCTTGCTCGAGTTTACTAGGTGCAAGATACATTAAGCCAGAGAATTCTGAGTGTTTATCCACAAAGACTATGCGGTCTAAGCCGAAATTCGATGTTAACAAGAAGCAAGTTGCATAGCTGCATGCTCTAAGGACTGGTCAAAAAGTGCCTAGAGTTAAGCAATGTTCGCGACGTTTGGCACTTGGATGGTAGTAAAATCGTTGCCAGCCGTGCCTCGGAGAGCACGTTAAGCCGTCGGTCCCGGTTGTTAATTCGGTGGCAGTCGTCAGAGGCGCTCGCTCAACCTGAAAGCTCTGACACCAGGCTTCCTACTACAAGCCATACGATACATGCATGTTGACAAGAGCAAATAAATTACTTAGAAGCTACTTGATAGCAAACCATTTTCAAATGTTTTATAGACGTTTTTAAATTAATTATGTTAGAATTATTATATTTGTTAAGCTTAGTACTTCGGGCGCAGCTCCTGTATTGCAATGATATGCTTCATATGAAATTGTTGGAGCAATCTAAAGTATATTTTTAAATAAAAATCTAAAAAACGAGTTTTTGAAAAGTTGCATAAGGTTATTATTGGCGTTTTTAAATTTTAAAATGGCAGTGTTTTTGGGTAATTAAAGTGGTGATTATGTATCCAGTTATTCTGCTGGAAATATAACAATATATAACAATTCTTCATACAAGATCACGATTATATATACAGTGTGTTCTGTAATTCGACCAACAAACTTCTGGGGGTTATAGAGGACGTTGAAACATAAAAATGTTGCAGATACACTTTTTTAAATCCTTCCCCGCTGATTTATACCCTCCTAAAAACAGTGGTTATATTAGAACTTTTTAATGGACCCGATTTTTATGACACAAAAATACTTATATACTAGAAAGCTTCATTTATTCAAAATATTCTTTAGCCCTTTTAGTTTTCTTGTCAAACTCATATTTTTTGTGTAAAAAATAAATTATTTTACTATGCAAGGCACAGTTACTCAGTGAAATGCTGTACATCATAATGTACTTTTATATTTTATACAAAGAATATTAATTTCACGAAAAAACTAAGAGGAATTTTTTTAATATATACTCACCGGCACGAAAAACGGAGCACTTGCATTTTTTTATTAGATTTAAAATTGTATCCCTTTGTGATGTTTTATTATTACATTTATTATTATACATTTATTATACATTTAACATTATAACATGTATAATAAATGTATAATAATAAATGTAATACTAAAACATCACAAAGGGATACAATTTTAAATCTAATCAAAAAATGCAAGTGCTCCGTTTTTCGTGCCGGTGAGTGTATATATATATATATATATATATATATAATAAATCGTAATATTCAGTACATAGTTTTTTATAATATAATTATTTTTTTTTAAGTTTCAATAAAGCATATGTATGGGTTACCAATTTCAACCTCTTAAAGTCATATGTAAAAACTAAAAAGCATTTCATATATAAGCCTGTTATTGGTAGAACACATCTGCAAATTTTCACTTTAATATTATTTTTCAGTTTTTGGTAAAACGATAAAAAACCTAATTTTAACCCCCCCTTTTTTGGAGGTTATAACTCGCCTAGCAGGGATTTAAAAGAAAACGTTGGTATGCAAAATATTTGTTTCAACCTCCACACTAAGACCCTGTATGTTCCAAAAATCTATTGCATGCATTTTCGAATTAACAATAATTGAGGAAATAGGAACTAGTTTAAAATGAAACGTAATCAGTTGATCTTTTAAGACAAGGACAATAGTTTGTTTAAGAAGCCTTTTGCTTTTAATACAGACATATAGAATAACTGCCAGTGCTATTTGACTTTCAAACGTATTTGATCTTGTATTTTTGAATATCTGATTAATATTTTTACGCCCAAAACGGATAAATTTATATGTTATTCACCGTATTGCTTTTACAGCCGATTACTAAAAACACGCTTTTGACATAGATTTAAAAGCAGATCTGTAGGTGAGGGTGACGCATCGATATTTAACACTTTATTTTTATACTCACGCATTTACTCATAAATTAATAACTGGAAAGTGGATTTATGTGTACGGATGCTAACATAAATATATTTAAACCCACAAAAATGACAGTCGTGTCAGGCGAATTAATAATGCTCAAATGTTTATGATGTATTAAAAGTTAAATAGATTTTCATTTATTCCTACGATACGCTACTGAAAATTCAAGTGCAAACAGATATGTATAACTTTAAGATGTTATTTTAAAATTATAATTAAGAGCACTTAAAATTGTAAAATAAACGTCAACCAAACACACATATAAGTAATGAAATATATATTGAAGGAAATGGTGGGGATTTTATAAATTATTTAAATCCCTTTAAACAGCTAAAAAACAAGTGTTCGCTTTATGAGAACTTGATTATCTGCGCGCTAGTGCGAACAGCTGAATGTGAGAAAGAAAAGTTATGTGGGAGCTCATCCTAAAATAGAGAATTTGTGGGATTCCAGACATATCAAACTTCGGGGGCTAAATGACTCATAACTTGGACTTCGAATTACTATTTCTGAGGAATTTGTGACTTTTAAAAGGGCACATCACCTCATATCTTTAGAATTTATTTTTTGTTACACTAACGTAAATGTCAATGTCGAATGGGAGATTTACTATTTTTAATTAAATGAAAGTAGATTCCTGTTTTTTATAGTTTATTATTTTACTGTAATATAACAATGACAGTCGATTTATATTTTTATACCATTATTTTGTACATTTGAAGGAAGGGTATTCTATATTCCATTACACAAACATTGTTGAAGAAGCATCGCCAACAATTTTAAAAAGATTTTTTTAAATTTTATAAAGACATTCTGTTCTTACATGTTTTACCTAAATATGAAGGAAATGGAAGGTGGTTGCAATTCTTTCATTTACCAAATACTTTTACTATCTGACAAAGATATATAGTTAACAACTTGAAGGAAGTTTTAATTGAGATTATCTAAGAAAGGAATTCTGTTCTACACGTGGCACCTATATATAAAACTTATTAAGGAAACAAAGAGTGGGTTTTATCATCATGCCTTTACTTAGAGATAAAATAAAAGATATCATGTTGCAGTGTCCACATGCTTTAGCACAGGGCTGTCTAACTTCAAGGGGCCCAAGTGCCACTGGAAAAAATTTGAAGGTTGTGAGGGCCGCATCATAAAATGTGTCGTATGCGACTTTGTGAGTGATTTGTAATAAATATAAAACGTGTATATTTCAATACTAATTTTTATTTATTTAAGCTTAGGTTACATTACAAAAAGCATTGAAACATAAAAAGAGATATACAGGGTGTTTCCTGAAGTAACCGACAAACTTACACCATATGTTCTAGAAGTGATTCTATACAAAAAAAAATCATATTCACTTTAGGTTAATTCCTTTCCGTTCTTGATATACCACCAAAAGAAAAAAATTACATCAATTAATGTAAATTTACGTATAGAGATGTGACGTTTCACCCCCTTACTAAAGGCGTCAAAGATTTACCCCTTGGGTTAAACTCAAATCGGAGAAATACGTTCACTTAAATATATATTCGATTAGGTAAAACACCAGATAATTACCAAAACAAATATGTTTTTAGCTAGTTACAATGATTAATTAAAAATAACTCTGAATTGCACATTATTTAAAATTAACATGTTCTTCTGGAGCGGTGTCTGGTTTCGTTAGTCGAGCTGCAACCCAATGCACCGGCGAGTGTTGCGGGTCCCTATTGGTAGTCCGCCGGTACGCACGCCGATTCTTCGGGAAATGGGCTGAGTAGGTCTTTTGTTCCTGCAAACTTGACCTTCCACTCAACAGTAATTTTAAGCTATAATTTTCCGGTGAATTTAGCGATTTTAAGGGTTACCTGGGGCGGGCGTTAGTGCCTAAATCCTGGTGCAGAGGTTGCTGGTACCTTACGACACCTAGGCGTCGTTCTTGGAGCGAACGCGGTGTCAAATCCTGCAGATGGAATTTTTTCGTCTTGAGCCGGAAAATGATGTTGACATTCCCCCGGTAGGGAATTTGCGGGCTGCGGAATCGAACGTCGAAGTTCAGGAATTCGCCTTTTAATGAACAAAGACGGGCCCTGCAGGTGAGTTTATGAAGGGCGGTTACAGAACTCTAGCCGCTCACAAGCGGGGTAGAAGCTGCGATTGCTACAGGTTACAGGTTTAGATATTAGTAAAATGAGGTTATGAGGAGTATTTCACCTCTCGGGGCGCCGGGATTTGCGTTTAAAAAATTAGGCGGTCGGAAATGGCTTTTAAGCAGATAGCTCTGCAAGACAGTACAGCGTATTAAGACAGGGTTAAAGCCTCAGGGATTCGATTTCCCAAGAAAGTTCAACAATCAAGGTAAAATCGAATTCTAGCGGTCTTGCTCTTGCGGATAATTTGAACTTCTCGTGCTGACAGTACAACACGTCATCTCCCTTGAAGCCTGGTCTGGTAAGGGTTGGAGGCCTACTCAATTAGATAGTTCAGCGTGTCAGACCGGAGAGCCCAGGTAGAAAAGGAGAGGACAGGATCAGGACTGGTGGACTCAAGGGGGAATTCGATCCGCGAGCCGCAAAAATATCCTGGCGGGCCGCATGCGGCCCGTGGGCCACATGTTGGACAGCCCTGCTTTAGCAAATAAAATATATGTATGTAACAGCACGTAATTTATTTTTTCGACGTCGACCATTTTATATAGATCTACAGGGTGTCCCAAAATTAGCCTGCCAAACTTTAATAGCGAATTCTAGAACCGGAAATAATAAGAAATCTCTATATAAGCATAGGCCGAAAAACCCTTGCTTTTCCAGATACAGGGTGTTAAAAGTGTAGTGCTGAGGATCGTTTTTGTTTAATATTTTCGAAACCTTCAAAGATAATTAGTTGAAACTTTATATACCCACCTTTTCTACTTAAAAAGATAAAGTTACTCTTGTCGATGTAAAATGCACATAGACTAGTAAAACTGGGGGGAGCTAAGGAAAATATTGTCCCAACTTTTTTGTGTGGGAATTTTTATCAATTTTGATAATAAAATGTAGTAGCCTGAAGTTTTTGACAACAAAAAGTTACTCTTGTCTCATGGGCCTATTGTGTCCCGATATTAAGTAAAATCAGGTTTAAACGTTTAGATTTTTGATATATCCATATTCGAAATCTAATAATAATTGGTAGACCATGGAAAATGTAGTCGTTTAATTTAAATAATTCTGTAACTGATTAAAAAAGACAACAATTTAACGCAAACGTTACATAACAGAAACATAATAGAAACATATGTCACCAAAACTAACGAACTTAAACTAATCATAATAAATGTGATCAAACTGAGAAAATCGTCATAAAACTTAACAAAGAAAACACTAAAAATAACAAATACAAAAGCGAAACAAAAAGGTACTATTATTAATGCAGTAAGTGTTCGAAAACGTTGCCATTTTGTGCAATGCAAAGACGATCTAAATGTTTAAACCTGATTTTACTTGATATCGGGACACAATAGGCCCATGAGACAAGAGTATTTTTTTGTGGTCAAAAACTTCAGGCTACTACATTTTGTTATCAAAATTGATAAAAACTCCCACACAAAAAAGTTGGAGCAATATTTTCCTTAGCTCCCCCCCAGTTTTACCAGTCTATGTGCATTTTACATCGCCAAGAGTAACTTTATCTTTTTAAGTAGAAAAAGTGGGCATACAAAGTTTCAAATAATTATCTTTGAACGTTTCGAAAATATTAAACAAAACGATCCTCAGCACTACACTTTTAACACCCTGTATCTGGAAAACCAAGGGTTTTTCGGCTTATGTTTATATAGAGATTTCTTATTATTTCCGGTTCTAGAATTCGCTATTAAAGTTTGGCCGGCTAATTTTGGGTCACCCTGTATAATTTTTATTACAGGCTTTCAATCAATCGCGACCAACCTAAAGTTATATGAAACGTCTGATGAAACTGCATAACTTTTGTGAAGCCTTAAGCTTCTTAGGCGGCAATGGTAAGTTGCGAAATTAAGAATCAGGTATGTTACCGCGGGTGGATGTAAACATGATAATTCGAAAACGACACAACCTATCGCTTATCTAATATATTAATGTATAGAACTGAGGAGCCTTTTGGCAGGATCGGTAGCCTGGGTAGGACCCCCGCTCTTGAACGGTTATTCAAAAATAAGTTTTTGCTATAACTTTTTATGAGTCTTAGCAATCACGCTATTCATTATTGTGATTACACACAACTATTATAAATACAACATTTGTGCACTACTTTTGATTAGAAATGTGTATAATATCTATTTACTTGGAATTTTGGTAATATTACAGTCTGCTGTAAAAATAATTGTAATTAAACAGATTTGCTTCTTACTGTGTTCTAGTAGTAATGATTATTGGTGATAATTCATTTAACGATATTGCCAAGAAAATAAAATAAAACTGAGCTGGTATTTATTGTTTGTATTAAAAATGTCAACTACACAAGAAAAAAATTCTCGTTATATAGATATCATCCAAAAAGATCTACAAGTTCACATGTTAAAGCAACATTATTTTTTAAAGAACTTTCAAGCCGAATGCGAAACGAAACCAATTTAGATATATGCAAGTTAAATCGTTTTACTTTGAACCCAGGAATTCTTGGTTAAGTCATGGTTGCACCATATATTGACCGTGGTAATATCAATCCTTATATACAGGGTGTAGAAATGCTTTACGCACCATAGGGATTTCAATGGTAATTTTTTCATATGAAAATATTTGCTTCCCTAATTATTTTACAGCAAACTTGCATGGAAGTTTTTTGTAGAGAAAAAAATTCTGTATCCATTTATGCCAGCATTTGTCATTTTACATTTTGAAAAACCGAAAATTTAAAGCAATAAAGTTACCATTTTTAGGCAAATCAGTGGTGCCTTGAAATTATTGAAGCATCTCAAAGCATCAACAAATTAGTTTGTTGTTTATTTGTTTCGCATCTGTCAAATGTAGCGGCAACCATGGCACTTATTGCACCTGATCTGCTTCCAGCATACCACCACTTCACAATTTGCACCGATTTTTGAAAAAATGATAATTCTAGTTTCTTTCATTATTAGGTTTTCTGACGTAAAATGATAAAAATGATGGCATAAATGGATACAGAATTGTTTGCTCTACAAAAAACCTACTTACAAGTTTGCTCTAAAATAATTAGGGAAGCAAATATTGTCACATAAAAAAATTACTATTGAAAACCCTATGGTGCGTAAAGCATTTCTACACCCTGTATAAACCCGTGTTGTAACTGTCTACTTGTCTACATGCATGTGTTCAGTATCGATCGTCACTGACCGGGCGCAGTTCGTCTGCGATCGGTCCTGTCGTCACCACGCCGTTCATAATGCAACGATAAAGAAGTACAGTTCGTCCCAGGAATATGTTTCCTCACATCATGTGTGTATAAAGCAATCATAGAAATGATCTAAAATGGTGCATTTATTTCCCCTTGTTAGTAGAAGAGAACATTCTATTGTAGATCATTTACAGAATTGCATAATAACGTCAGAGAAAAGATCCCTGAGGCAAATAGAACGTCAGGTAACGTTTTTAGTACTTAGCCAAGCGGGTTTCGCTTGAGGGTGCAGGTTTAAATCCCACTGACTGCGATGCTTTCCTTTCCTTGTTTTGTAAATTAATGTAATTTGTATTAGTAAGTGTTTATTTTTACTGCTTGAGTATTATTATAAACATTAAAATATTGTTACTTATTTTGTACAACATTTTTAACACCTGTCAACCGTCATTCGATTTAGCAAAAGTTGTTTTTAGGTGCCCTTTCTTTATCAAAGGCGTTAAAAACATTACTTTGCGTACATTTTTTATTTATTTATACAGCAATAATTTTAATTAACATAAGGCCATTTATGTGGATTTTCTATAAATATCGATTTTTCAAAGTTTAACTAGCTTAAGATATCAATGTTAGGGATACTTGCTGCCTAAGTAAGATAATGATCACTTCTAGTTTGTGCAATGTGAAGTTATTTCAGCAAAGCCGGTGGTTGTAACAACGTCCAAACGTTTCAAACCACAGGCTCCAGCAGTGTTTTATTGTAACAACGTGTATCTGTTTGCCTTGTAAATTATAAGTTGTTGATATTAGCTATCATTCCGCCAATCCTTCTCAAAACATATTCAAAGCAAGTACAAAATCTTGGACAATTTTGTCGACTATAAACGTGATTGACTGTGTTGCACTGTTTGCAAAAAAAACATATCAGATGTATAGGAAACTAAGATATCTTCAACTGTTCTATCGCTCCAAAATGCGTTTCTTGCTTGTTTCGTAATAATTTTTTCTAAAGTCTTCCAAAATTGTAATTTTTTTGGTAAGTTCTCAAGCCCCTTTCAAATATAGCCATGCTGTACATTGTAATTAGGTTACTTTAAGCACCTGTATGTGGAGAACGTTGCTTATTTTCATTTTGACTAATTTTGTGTGGCTTTTGAAAATTTCAATTTGGCACTTCGTTCGTGTTGGGCACCGTGCGCATTAAACTTCAGAATACGGGAGTCTTCCGGCGATGTTTCCTAGAAGTGATCAGCCTTCCTGTGGAAATTTCAAACAGAAGACGTAGGCTAAGGACTTGAAAAAAAAACACCATTGTTTTACGCCGTGGTCATATCGCGTCTGAGAGAAAATCCACGTTTTATGGCTGGATATTACTGCCCTTGTACGTTATAATTAACTATTAATTGGTCAGCATCCTTGAAGCCGATCTCCACATGAATGTATGCGATAAAGTAATCGTTTCACATGGTTTAAAGTGGAGGAAATCTATTTGTAGGCTCCTTTCTTCTCTTCTTCGAGCGGTGTCGGGCTCCCTTCCTCGTAATTAATCTATTATTGTTGGGCGACTCTCGGGAGATCCGGCATTTCTTTCTTTCACGGATGATGAAGGTGGTGCCCCAGGTCGTTTCTTTTATCACCTACCGCCGATTATTAGGACCGCAGAAAGTCAAGATAGACACCCCGAGCGAATTTGTGTTAGTTAAGCTATTTAATGTGCTCACGCTGTTAATTTGTATTTCAAATATCCATTGTTCACACTTTTTGCTTGTTAATAAAAGTAAAATTATTTTAAGTAACTTTGGATTTCCACTAACGTCGTTTATTCAATTGTTAAAATAGTAGACGGGTTCCTTTTCTTCAATAGCACATCATGGCGTTCAACAGAAGCTTGTTTTGTGAAATGATAAAGTTATGTAACTATGAATGCGTTCAGTTTTCGAGACGTCTTAGGGTTAAGCGTGCGCAAAACGATAACATTAGATAATATGTAAATGTATTTATTGCACAAAGGAAAAATTCCAATTATAGGACAATGGGCAAGTACAGTAAATATAATATTAACTAACATATACAAACACAATAACTAACTATATAGACAAGGCGAAATATACAATACTACGAGGAGCGTTCAAATATGAATTATAATTTGAATTGAGCGCCAAAAGACAAATACATGCACAGAAGTTGTATACATTAATTAATGCTCTGGAATAAATCCTAAGTTCATTCAGTCGTTAAGTCGCCACTATTCATTTTCGTTCAATTGGCAAGCATGAGTGAAGTAAGAGTGCATTCAAGCGTTGAACAACCTCCCAAGGTGGTTTAAAATTCGGAAAAATCCAAAGGGAAAGCCGGAAAATTGGAAACTATCGAAAGTGTGTTTTTCTATACACTGTACGACTTTCTATTTGCAGTCATACTTTTATGATTCTGTGCTTAATGATTTGAAGGGTTTTGCCCATCATGTCATAACCCAAAACAACGTTTGCTGGGTCAGCTAGTCAGACAGAAACGTTTACAAAAGGAGTAAAGCGTTTAACGATGGCTGCAAAGGTGCCGAGAATGAACCGCATTCTCGCCGTCCAAAATCATTGACAACAGAAGAGAATGCTGACAGTGTAAAATGCACGTATTTGAAGCGATCTTCGAATTAAAGTGAGTTCTCTGTCTGTGTCTGACAGGCTAATGCTCGACCCCATTTCGCTATTCACACGCTGACTACGATTCAAAAATTGAAATGAACCATGCTGCCCATTTACCTTACATTTCGGACCTTGCTGCATCAGTTTTTTATTTGTTTGGACCCTTAAAAGAGTTTCTAGGAGAAAAATACCTCGTTGTCATGAAGAAGTAATTGAAATTGTTCGGGAATGGGTGCAGCCAAAAGAATTTTTTCTAGTGGAATACAGAAACTTCCGGAAAGATGGCACCATTTCATTAAAAGAAAGGGAGACTGAGTAGAAAAATGACATGATATACATTCGAGTCCCCTTGTTTGTTTTTGAATAAATATTAAATTATAATTTATAATTGAACGCTCCTCGTATATACATTTAATATATCTAAATAGAATGAAATAGTATATAAAAAGTGTGAGTATGTGCTAATATTAATGAAGATTAATTATACATGGATCGATTGGTTTAAAGATGTCTTTTTAAACCCTAGAGTACAGCAATTTATATCACAGTTATTTTAAATTTGATCAAAATTTGAAGCCATTCCATATAAAGGCGACTTAACAAGTAGATTAGTTCAACCGTAGGAACATGAACAGTTATTACATTACGAATTGAAGAACGAGGTACATGGAAATCTATCATCGCAAGAAGTGAAGCAGTATAGATTTTGTTATGAAGCAACTTATATAAGAATCTAACACGTATAATTATTCTTTTGTTTTCTAACGAAAGGATATTAAATATGGATAGTAATAATGATTGCGGGATAGAAATCATCAATCTTGAAAGATAAAAATTTTCTTTGAACCATTGTCGAACATTTTTTATAACATTTATAGTATGGACACCGGACACATCATACCTTAAAAATAGAGTTTTTTGTAGCAACATCAGGCGTACCTCAGGGGTCTAACTTGGGGCCACTTTTATTTCTATTATTTGTCAATGACTTAGCTGAGAGGTAATAGCTTTTTGAGAGAGTTTACTGAGGTTGCTATCCAGTTAGCGTAATGTTGCTGCTTTCTATTCGTGTTAGACTATTTATCTGTATTAAAGCCTTGGTATCAAAATTTTACTTTTAGTATTTTCCCTTATTTTGTCGACCGATACGTTATCTGAGGCCCATTTTATTTTTGTTTAGTAGTTGTTGGAATCATTTGTCTAATACGACTCACAATTATAATACGAAAACTTTGTGCTAGTCTGGGCTGCGGGACTATCAAACAATGTAAAGAGGGGGCCACAAATATGGCGCAGCTAACGTGGGGCTGCATGGTGTCGATGTTATCTTAGCAATTAACAATACTTTTTCGAAAAATTTAGATTACTGTAGTAAAAATACAATGCCTGATTTTGAAATCCACGTAAGACTATTTCTAGCCACCGAGAAAGTATCGTATAATAAATAGATTATGAATATAAGTTTCTTCTGTGGCAGGTATTGCAGATATGCGCCATACCTTGACGTTTCATGTACGTTGAAATTACTAAAAATTGCAGTTGTAATTTTCCTTATTATTGATTATTTTTCTAATAGATATGCGAGTATTTGGAAAAATGTTTTACTACGCTGTTCAATTTTGTGTATTTTTTCATTGCAAATTTTAGAAGAGACTTTTAAATATTTTCAAATGGTAGGAATTTTGTTAGCATCAGCAAGTAGTATTCTTAGCCGAAGGAATGCTTTTCACTGTTTCGGTTAACTTAACATCTTGGTCACCTTTTTATATATGGCAAAGAATTTTTTTC
This sequence comes from Agriotes lineatus, assembly GCA_940337035.1. NCBI lineage: Eukaryota > Metazoa > Arthropoda > Insecta > Coleoptera > Elateridae > Agriotes > Agriotes lineatus. Next base: position 33,499 of record CALNHX010008173.1, read on the forward strand.
TATTCGGTGAGAAAGAACCCTCTTAAGCTGTGCGATTGTGGGATTAAGTCTTTGGCTACTTTGTCCTTTTTTAGCATCTGAGTAGTTTCTATTGCAATTGTGCCACATTGAAGTTTTTCAGACATAACTTGAAATTCTTTTACTTGTACAAATACTATTGTGGTATTTTTACAACGTTGAACTAAATAGCAGCGAACGAGACAAGTTTGTTTTTGTGTTACCCCAATGTTTTCACATTTCATTCAGCTCTCCTACAGCGTTCGACCGTTTTTTTTTGCTACGAAAGTTGTTAAACCTTTTAGTAATGTCCCTACCCTTGCTCATGTAGTTTGTTGTACTAGGTGATATTTTTAACAATTAGATGAATATTTTCGCGATTTTTGACATGTATTGCATATATTGTTTACTACTAACTGCTTCGTCTGGTCAGAGAAAAAATATTTGGGGTTTCTTATAGATGCATAAATTTTTAGTATTGGTAGTTAAAACATTTTACATTCTTAAGGGGATATTCGACATACAAGTATTTTAAAATAAATAGTTCATTACATGTTAAACGTGGTTCTAGATACTTTTCAGAAAAGACCTAAATATAAAGTTGCAACGTCAAAAATGTTACTGCCAAAATGTAATCAATCCTTAACAAAATAATAGCAGTTTTAATAATTATAGAACAGTTACCTCAACTGACTTTACTTTAGGATAATTTACATTGATGATCAGCTTTGGATGCGTTTTTATGGTAAACCGTTGCTTCTAGTGAGTTCAATTAGATATACCTTTTTTAAGCAGAAAAGATAGGGAAAACGATTTTTTCAGTCAAAAATGACATACACCGTGGCACAAAAAAGTTGCAGCGGTTTAACAGTGTCCTAATGGTCGCTTGCGGCGCCTTCTACAGGATACAACCAAATCGTTGATAAACTTGAACTTCTCATGCCAAAAACCCCCGGATACGAAATTTCGTGAAATTAGCTGGAAGTGATCGAAAGATATTAAATAAATGTGATTTATTTTTTTCAACTTTGACACCCGTTAGTACTAACTTTTAGACTAAAGTAAGTTGAGTTAAATCAGCTTATTTTTGTCGAAATTAACTATATCTGAAGTTTGGCCCATTCTTTACCGACCACCCTGTATAAGAACGAGTAACATCAAGCTTCTAATTTTATTCGCATGCGTGTCTTCAACAATAAAGGACTCGATGTTACTGATTCATCAATTAATCCCTTAGTGCCCTTTAAATAGTGATCAAGACAACCGCCTCTTAAGCGAATGGACCAAAACGTAATTTAGAGAACCTTCGAATGTAAACACAGTTTGAAAACAGCATGCAGGGTTTGATGGCTAACGAAGGCAGGGCGTAAAAGTCTTTTTATTGGGACCCGGGGACCCAAAGGAGTCGAGTCTAAAAAGTAATGTGACTACGTCATGTCGGGTGTAATAAAACGTCTCCTAAGAGGATTACCTTGCGGCTCTTAAGGAAAAGAGAAAGGAGGCAGAAGGACGCAATTAGGGACAATTTCGCCCGCGTTTTACTTGCGCTTGGGTATTGTAACTACACCTCAAGTTATTTCCTGTCGGCAAATCTGGAGGCAAATAAGCAGAGGTATTTTATGGAGTAATAAAATGCAGAGCAAATCTTGCCTACGGCGATTTCGCGGTATCAAATGTATTTTTACAGTTGCGTTTCCCAGATGGCGTGTTCTACCCCATTATTTCCAGGACAACTTGATCTGATTTCGCATGCCACGGCTCATCACGTTCAATTGACTGTTTAATCTTATCACCTGACTGATGTCTATCAAAAGAAATTGCTATTTTTGGAGCATGTTCTTTATTTTGCAAACTGGGCATGTCTTATAGCTTTTAAAAATACTAATTGTTTGAAATTAATACTGGATGTTATAAACTGGACAATTATTAATAAATAATACATAGTTTATTAGTAATATACTAGCAACCAGTGAGACAAATGTCTCATTTAATAAAACAAAAAAGACCGTTTTTCAAATAGAACGCGTATTAAATAAAAACAATAATATTTTTTAAAATATTTGATTTCTCGAAAACCGGAAGTGTCACGTGACTGAAATTCGGTTCCTGACCTGACATGACCATTCCAAACATACAACTTTCATAACTTTTTTTCTATCTCTTACGGTTTGGCTGCTGAAACAGCGTCCCGGACGGACCAGCGTCCCGGACGGACGGAAATCACGTGGTTTCTCAAAAACCGGAAGTGTCACGTGACTGAAATTCGGTTCCTGAGCTGACATGACCATTCCAAACATATAACTTTCATAACTTTTTTCTCTATCTCTTACGGTTTGGCTGATGAAACAGCGTCCCGGACGGACCAGCGTCCCAGACAGACAAGTCTATTAGATAAAGGATATTTCTTATTATTACTTCTATAAGTTGTAGTTGAAACGTTCCAATTTTCTATTTATATGAATTTTTTAACTTTACAGAGGATTTTTGTATAGAATAGTTCTGAAACCCATCATTATTTGAGCATATATTTTTGAAAGCTCTTATATGCGAACAAAATTTAAAATATAGACAGCAATTTGTTATGTCCTACGGAACAATTGGTGAGTACATAATAAAGCAATCCCGTAATATGTTTCCGAAAATCTAAAAAGGATCTGAAACAGATTTAACCTACGAACTACCTTCAAGTACACAAAAATTTTGAAAGGCATAACGAGACCCACCGAACTTCAATAGGAAGATCAGAGTTCAAGGGACTGTACCTACATTGTACTGCACAAGAGTTGAAGATAATAAATAAGGAAAACACAACGACCCTATATGTGAGATTATCGGAATATTGCAAACATACCAAAAAAGGCAAAATCACCAAACCTAAGATCGCAGAACATACTGTTACGATTCAATTGCGCATCCATTTGATTTCGATGTCTGTAGTACTTATTCCGTATTGTTACATATCCATTCGATTTCAAGGTCTGTGGTACTCAGTTCATATTTCGCGCGCTTGTGCCACGCCTGCTTTTGGCTGACAGTCCAGAAAGTAAAAGGTCGCGAATATTTCCTGGGCGTTCTTTTCCGGCTTGCCTTTGTTAGCAGCATGAAGCCAGTTTAAGCGTCAGTTAAAGTATTCAGTGAATGTATAGGCATGCCGTTTGATTTTTGGATAATGGGTGCTTTCGACTTTCGGCTGAAACAAGGAGCGAATCAAAAGCCTACTAACAGCCGTAAAGGGTGTCGATGTCAGCTTAATGCTCCGCTTAGTAGAATAAGAGTTAAGAAAGAAGTTTGCGGGAGCCAAAAGCTTACTAACAGCAATAAAATACTCAACGATTCACTTAACAGATTAAAAGTTAGGAAAAAAGCTTGCGCCAACTAAGATTCTACTAACAGTAATCAAGGACTGCGATGTCAGCTTAATGATTACTTAGAGGAATAAAAGTCAAGAAAGGAGTTGCCGCGAACCAATAGCATGCTAATATCATTGAAGAGTGTTGACGCTAGCCTAATGATCCACTTAGTGGAATAAAAGTTAGGAAATAAGTTTGCTCGAACTAAAAGCTTACTAACAGCAATGAAGTGCTGCATAGTCAACTTCATGATTTACTTAACTGAATAACAGTTAGAAACAAAGTTTTTGGCGAACCAAAGGCCTACTATCAGCAATGAAGAGCTGAGATGTCAGCTTAACAATTCACTCAGCGGAATATAAATTAGGAAAGAAGTTTACGCAAAACAATAGCCTACTAACAGTAATGAAGGGTGTCGATGTCAGCTTAATGATTGATTTGGTGGAATAAGGGTTGTGAAAAAAGTTTGCGCGAACCAAAAGCCTACTAACAGCATTAAACGACTACGATGTCATTTTCATGAATTACTTAGCGGAATAAAAGTTGGGAAAGAAGTTGGTGCAAAATAGCAAGAAAGTGCTGCGTTATACATAGTACTGGTGTGCTTAGGAAGATGAGAAAGGAATGTTCTGTTACAGCAGTACTGGAAATAATTCTCTAAACTACAATGTGCACCAGATCTATCTCATCATTTTCTCTAGCTGGCGGGCTCCTGATGGGTTTTATATAACGAACATAGTTGCTGGAAGGATAGCAAACGGAATAGCCTGTCTTTACGAATTAGAAGCCATAATATGCCAAATGCAGTATTTACTAAACGGCTGATACCTTTTTTAACGAAACTGTAGTTAGTGTTTTCTCTAATCAAATTTTGAATTGGAATTTCGCACGAAGTTTCAAAACCCTCATTCAACATGTGTCTTTTCATTCAAACGTTGGAATAGATTTCATACCTTTCAAGCGAAATTAACTTTTCGTGTCTGAATTATTTCTCAGCAGCACAGTGATAATTAAAGCTGATATTATATGGCAAATGCTTATTTTGTATAACCGAAATGCCGGCGAAACTGTTTGCATATTTATACTAATAATATGAAAACAAATAGTTTAAGCCAAGTTTCATTTTGCATATTTTGCATATTTATACGTTTTTGAGCATACTTTCTGGATTTTGCATATTTGGTTATATGTAGCAATAATTTGTAATGTATGAACTTTTTGAGATGTTTTTGTAAAATTTACTATTGCATTACATTTATTAATAACATTTTTGTGTGCAACTGAGATATATACTTTCACTTTCTGCCGCTGGAGTGCAGTGCGCGTATCGAAATAAGCTGAGGAGAGAGGAAGTCTCAGTTAAAATTTTTGACTATACAGGATGAGTCAGGAGGAACACGCCAAATTCCAGTTGTGTATTCTACGCATCAAAATAATGTAAAAAATCCCAAATGTTGTTATCCAATTTTTATTTGTTTTCAAGTTATAGCATATTAAAGAACAATTTTTTACGGAGAACTTGACTGAGTTTTTGTAAAAAAATTGATGTTTTTATTAATGTTTTATTAATTTAAGACTTTAATAATTTGAAAAAAATCGAAAAATGTAAAGGCTACTATGAAAATAATGTGGGGATTTTCTTTATGACGGTACAACTTGAAAACAATTAAAAATCGGATAACATTTGAGTTTTTTAAACATTATTTTTACGAGTAGAAAATTTGGCGCGTACCTTCCGACTCACCTTGTATAAACATAAACTGCCAGCAACCCCCACTTTTCTCATAGAAGCAATGTATAAGGAATCAGCCAACATAGAATTCATTTCAGGGGTCGAATTTCGAGTGTTGGGCGAATAATAGTCTGGCGGATATAGAGGAAATATCATTTTTATGTTGACTTACAACGTGAAGTTGGCGTTGGCAGTCCATGTTTATACAGTCAAACGTTAAAATGAATGACGTCTTTGAATAAAAATTAGAGAAATAAATATACTCATACAACATAATTACAATTTTTACATTATTTAGAATACTTACTTTCAAAAACGCATATTTTCGTACATTTAAGTGCATATAATTATCAACTTTAGTGATAATAGTCTCATGTCATCAATCTCATACCTGAAAAATATATCGGTTTACAACATACTCAACACAAACGAAATATTTCATTAACGTTATAATTGTTGCCAAGTAATTGATAATTACAGTTAATTTCGTATGTAACTCGATCCTTACATTACCAATGGCGATGTGTAATGTTGTTGTTATTGGCAGCCTTGTTGTTAACATTCGCACTGCAGGTGCATCGCCCTCTTCTCTTTGATGAGGTTTAGGTATTAAGCAAAGCCGGATTGAGGAATGCAGTAATGGCTGGTAAAGTTACTGGGGTTTGAACCCAGACTGTCTGGTCCAGAACCAGAGGCTCACACTTCTGAGTTACCCCACTGCTATATGTACTAGTGACTACCAAATCTGCTTATACAGCTTCTTGAGGTTAGCTAGTCGAATATTTCTTACATAAATGACGCGAGTATTATTATAATTAATAGACATAGCACAAATAGTATAACAAAATTAAGCCAACACAAAATTAACTAATCGAATTATTAGTTATTATTTGATTAGTTCAGTTACTAATAGACCAGAAACTATTATAACTCGTCAAACAAACGTAGCATTAGACACGTCACTAGCATTATTACGTAATAAGCGCTTACTGCACTGCACACGTCTGATCTGTGGCATTGCATTATGTAAATATAGTGGAAGAGAAGCAGTGTGATATTAGAACGAACGGTTCGAACTCACAAGCGGGACAAATACTTGTATTTTTTGCATTACCGTTTTCTAATACCAGACATTGTTAACATTTGAGAATATTTGTCAACTTTCTTGGATCATTTAAAAAGAAAACAATGGTAATTACAGATAAAAATAAACCCATAATGTTATACTACTTATTAAATGTATAATAATTGACTATACGGATGTGAAGGTTTAGGTATATGTTTTAGCTCTTAATGAGAGTTAAAATAACACTGACATGCATTGATGAATGCAACTAAGCTTATATTTAAATGTCAAATTTGACATTTGATTTCTAAGTGAGTTATAGTTGCATTCATAAATTAAGAACTATTCCATAGCCATACTAGATGAAAATAATTTTTGATCATACTATAGTGTGACTTAACATAAATTATAATGCAGAGTTGTAAGAACAGTGGATTTTCAATCCCCTTCTCTTAGTGAGTGCCTCTTTTGTACTTTCCCCTTTGCTTTTTCCTAGATCGCTACGACAAAAATCTGTAACAATGATGCTTTTAAATTATTTTGATTTTTATATTTGCCTCAAAGGATGTTTAGAAAGATTTGCAAAAACTGTTTAAATTCTGTAAAAGAACTTGTTGAATTTAAATGAGATCTGTTTAGAATTTATAGATGCGAACATCAAACAAGGATCCTTATTATTTGTACATAAGGAAGGAATAAATTTAAATTATTTACAATAATTGCTTGGCCCTGATATTCATTTATTTCAGAAAGGCATATTGCGAGCCCGTAGCTGCTGCTTGAAAAGAGAATAATATTAAAGGCAACAGAATTTACATACGACAAGATGTCTAATTACTAGGTCTTCGTCATTTAATCCATTTCTCAGTATATTTATTTTTTTATGGTGTCTACTCTGTCTATTATAACTTACCAACTCCATAAAAGATAACTAAGTTTGGAAAAAATGAGCTAAACATTCAATTATATCGCGTGTTGGTATGGACATAAATTTGCAAGTACACCTACCTACTAATTGAAATAAAACTTAGCATATCTTGGTGTTGTGTTATTGTATTTAACTGGTTAAAAGTAACTGAAAAATGATATATGTATACCATAATATAATTGAATCATAACACGCGTATTTTTCGTGCAAAAAGAGCGAGAAGTGGAATGTAATGACCGTTTTAATTTTTTATTCATGACAGTTGCGATAGTGTTAGCATAGAAGTATACATTATAAAACAAATTTATAATACCTATGTACAAGTAAAAAAATACACTCGTTTAGAGTAAACTATTCTTATGTACATAAGATATAAAATGTTTGCTTACCAGGTATGTCGTCTCAACACACAACCTGATGATTTTTTTTAGTAGAATCATAATGTTTCTAATGATCTTAATGGCTTCAGAACTTAGTCATTGCGAATTATTTCAAAACAAATTAATTTGGACCCCACAGTCTATTTTTTATAGAATTTTCTATTTTTATACATATCTGGCAGATTTTGTGAATAATTTTGCTTACCTCGTAATACTTCGTTTGGAGTATTATATTTTTTTTACAGTTAAACAATATGCTGTTATGTTTAAAGGGCACTAGGAAATAACTTATTGCCCTATCAACTCATGCTTATAAAGCCACTAGGGATGCTTAGGGAAATATTTTTCAATTTTTATCATAATGTAATTTGTTATCTTAAATTATTTTTCTAATATTTTGCCAAGCATTTTGATGTGGTCTCCTACTTTGCTGTCTAACATTGATATTCATTCCTTAATATTTAATTTTTTAAATCAAATAAATACGACTCACACGGTACCTTTTTAGTCTTTTAAGCAACCAATAGAACTTTTTATAATTTTAAATTCTTTGATTATTCGTTTTTAAAGAACAGTTACGGTACTTTTTACCAGCTTTGTTTTGGTTTACAAAATGTTAATACAGTACAACACAGTCTGCGATATATTCAAAACACAATTTTAGCAGCTTAGTTTTTCACAATTGCTTGAAATAATTACAAACGTCAAAGAAAACTTGTATATAAGATTAAAAAATGCGAACGCACATTACACCAAAGTTTTATATTTGTATATTTATAATTTATTTTGTGTTAGAATTTAAAATATTGAAAAGCTATATGAATAGTTACTTAATTTAGAAAAGATAGATGTTTCAGTACTCAGTGAATGGGGCTTCGTAATTAACATTTTTAAATACGAAACTCAAGTCTGCGCCAGGTTTAATTTCTGTAAGCCTATTAATTAATATATTACAAAATCGGGCCAGTTTGGGATTGATGACAGCAATTACATCTTTTTAAATCCACCTGAACTTGTTTGTTGCCTAATAAAATTAGAGATACAAACTGAGTACTAATCCCTACAGATATATAAAATAATCGAAACCAAAGTTTGACGGAAAGTTATGTTTACAAGCTAATCTCGGTATGTGGAATTAATTTTGCTGAGGTATGTAATTCAACAGTGCAGAATGTTCTCTGCGTAGTAATAATAGTGACATTTATAATACTTATTTGTCATAAAACTGCTAGAAACGAATTCCACTCGACCTTTTTCGTGAATGTTACTATGTTATCTAAACATCCGTCTTTTATTTAGTTACTATTTTAAAATGTACTCGGTAAAGAGTCGAAACCCATTTTTACTTCTCTCGTTTAAAAGACGAAGTATTGTAATCGCGAAAAAAACACTTTCCGAAGTTTCTTCATATATTCACGTTTCATGGTCCCTAGATGATTAAAAACAAGTTTTCTGAATTCCGTTTGTCTGCCTGTCTGCTTGTTGCCGGTGTAACTCAAACGTTGCAGGACTATTTTTACATACGGATTATATGCCTTTCTGGTCTGAAACCGAGAAAATTTCGCAAAATATATACAAGGTGGCCACCTTCAAATATAACATTCTGCCTATTTTTGCTTTAACTCAAGAACTATTACTTAAATGAAAGTAGTATCCTGCACATAGCTTAGGTTTTTATCCTTGTCGAAAAAGGGCATAGTTTGGACTCAACATATAGAGGGTGAGCACCTTAAAAAATAACATTTTGTTTATTTCTGCTTTAAGTAAAAAATATATAAAAGTAATAATTTGTACATAGCTCAGGCTTTATGCTTGAGGAAAGCAGGACCCAACAGATATAGGATAAATGTAAAAAGAGGCAAAAAGTGTAACTAATAAGACCGGTGCCTTTAATGGGGCGGCATCGCAAAGATTCGAACTGTCCCGTATGACGGCATGAGTCAAGCGTTCAGTTCGCATTAGCAAGGTCTGAAGTTCAAATCCCATAGCTAATAATGTTTTTTATTTGAAAATTGGTGTATTCGCATTGCTAAGTATATACAGTGTGTTTCTAAAAAGGAGGTCAATCCGTTAACCACATACTTCTTGAGCAAAAATATGATGATTTAACTCAACTTACCTATATACAAAGTTGCTTAGTTTAGCCGCTAGAAGACTTTAAAGACGATTAAGTTTTAAAAAAAAATTCAAATAAATCGAAAAATCTTTGATAGATTTTATTCATTTCTTGGCCATGCGTTTGTACCAGTAAACCACAGCTTTTTGAAGAATAAACCCTAATTTCGAAAATTACAGGGTGATTAAATTATCCATCCATATTTTTTAACCCCCTGTATAATTACTACCAATTTTTCTTTCTGTATAGTTACTTTAATTTAGAAGCTATTTTGTCTCTTACAAAATTTTAGTTGGGTAAACGGTTTAGCCACAAAAAAATATTTTCTAAATTCCTACAAGCCTGAATCAGTAATTGTAATTTAACACTAGGCTTGTAGGGATTTAAGAAATATTTTTGTGTGGCTAAACCGTTTACCCGAATAAAATTTTGTAAGAAAGAAAATAGCTTCTAATTAAAGTAACTATTCAGAAAAAAATTGGTAGTGATTATACAGGGGGTTAAAAAATTTAAATAAGTTAATCGTTTTTAAAGCCCTCTAGCGGCTAAACTAAGCAACTTTGTATATAGGTAAGTTGAGTTAAATCATCATATATTTGCTCAAGGAATATGTGGTTAACGGATTGACTTCCTTTCTAGGGACACCCTGTATATACAGTCTGTTCAACAAAAAAGGCCCCGCCTTCTAGCTACTTTATTATTTATTTTAGACCCAATAAACCTTATATAAAATCAAATGACACATAAAAACCTACATTTTAACACAATCAACAAATTTTTATCTTCAATTGTTTCAGAGTGGTGACGTCACATGCAATTTTTTTAAATGACTGTATATATTTTTTGACATTTTCTGATAGAGGTTTTTTTCTCTTTTCAACAATATAAATATTTCATGCACTTGCATAAAAAAAATTTCGTGAAAAATTACAAAAACTTTCACAGTGGGAGGCCATGATACAAAACTGTAAACAAAAGTGTAACTCAGAAAAACAAAACAAATAGTAGCCAAACGCTTTAACTATCAGATTTCAGAATAATCTAAAGTGTTTATTGTTTTGTTTTTTTGAGGTACACTTTTGGTTATAGTTTTGTATCGTGGCCTCCCACCGACAAAAAAATTTTAAATTTAAATTTTCTTATCTAAGGGCATAAAATATTCATATTGTTGAAAAGAGAAAAAAAACCTCTATCAGAAAATGTAAAAAAATATATACAGTGTCATTTAAAAAAATTGCATGTGACGTCACCACTCTGAAACAATTGAAGATAAAAATTTTTTGATAGTGTTAAAATGTAGGTTTTTATGTGCCATTTGATTTGATATAAGGTTTATTGGGTCTAAAATAAATAATAAAGTAGCTAGAAGGCGGGGCCTTTTTTGTTGAACAGACTGTATATATTTGGGTTAATTATGTACAACTTAATAAATCATACAATAATTATACAACTGTATGTTGCATCCCCATTCCCTACCTCCATGCCTCACGATTGTACGCTACATCTTCTTCTAGATTTCTTTCGGTCATCATTCTCCTTATCTCTTCATTCCAGGATCTTCGCTGACGTCCCTTTCTTCTTCTACCTGGTGGTGTCCATACCAACAGTTGTTTTGGCCAGCTCCCTCAATCCACACGTAATATGTGGCCAAATCATTTTAGGACCCTCCTTTCAATTCTGTCAACAACCGTATAATTTGCTTTCATTCTGTTTCTTATTTCTACGTTCCTAATTCGTTCTGGTCTCGATACTCTGCCACTTCGTCGGAGATGTCCCTCTCAACTGCTAATAACCTCGCATTGCGAAGTGTTTTATTTTATTGTTTCAGTATTACAGTTAACGTTAAGATAGTTTTACACCTAGTTTCTTTGATTTCTTAAATTATTTAGTAACACGTCCACTTGCGAGGAAAGTTCTGAGTAAAGTCCTTGACAGGTTTTTTACTAAGCGATATCTATAAATTTTTAAACCTTTTTCAGATCTTCACGTTTCAGAGTTCCTAGATCACGAAATAGTATATTACGTAACTAGTTTAGACAAGTGATGTTTTGCTGAACAAGTATGGCTGGTTTGAGTATGTATATAGAAATGGGAAATATTAAATTTTCATATAAATCTGACATTAAATATCAAAACATAACCAAGCTCAGCAAAACTTATTTTTATATTCTGAAGCACAAGCATAAGGTATTATGCGTTTGGTATTACCGAATTATATTTGTGTGGCAGTGTCAGTCTATATCATATCCGCGGTTAGGTTTTGTTTCTGTGTCAAGACTGACGCAAAACCTAACCTGCTAACTTCGAATATAACATAGACTTATAATGCCACCAACAATACACTTAATTATTGCCAAACGTAAAACGAATCGTCATTGCTATGTTGCAATGGTTACTATGGTGTAAAATACCACTATACTCAACGATTTTGAATGTAGAAATGTAATAGATTACCACATGAAATGCAATAAAACAGGTTTTCTCAATTCCACCTGTCCATCTGTCTGTCTGGTGGTGGGAGAACCCACAAAGTATTTGTTGGAGGAAGCCGATATTTTGCATGCGGATTAGATGTCTACTTGGAATAATACTGAGAAAATTTTGTTCAAATATATACAGAGTGAGCACGTTAAAAAAAAACTTCTATCTATTTTTGCCTTAATTCAAGAACTATTAGTTCAATAAACGTAACATTTTGCACATATCTCAGGTTTTTATTCTAGACAAAAAGGTGCATTTTTTAACTTAATATATACAGGTAGAACACCTTAACAAATTAATTCTTTTTTTTCAAAATTTATAGTTCCAAAACTTCCACTTGCGGTGGAAGTTCCGTGTAAAGCCCTTTACAATTTTTTTATTCTTGTGTATGTTTACTTATTTAATTCGATGTTGATATTTGTATTTAAGAAATATTTCTTAACTGAAATTTGATGGAAAGTAGTAGGTTATGGGTTGAGATTCATTTCCTTATCCAAAAGCTTTGGTTTTAAATCACTGTCCAATTTAATCAAATTTCCATTTTACATGTAAAATTATTGATACGTCTTCCATTGTATACATTAAAACTAACACATTTCCCTTGAAACACTTAAAAAAAATAAGGAGAATATGAGATATTTGATTTTTTGTGTGATTTATTTTTTATACATGGTATGTACAAGGATCTTGCCTGTCATGCTTTAGCGTCTGAAATTTATAGTTTCAACTCTTCTCAATTTTGATGTATATTTGTATGCACCTTATTATTTAAGTAAACGAATAGTATGACATCTGAAGATCTTGCTGGTCAGTGTTTAGCATTTCGTCAGCCAATCAATTCATTTATTTAGAAACACTGATTCATATCTGGACGTATTCATTTGCATAATTTGAAGAAGCCACACTGTAGTTACAAAACGTTGGAACTTGGAATGCCTGGAATTGTTTCATTTGGAAATAAATCTGTATAGGGCTTTACTCAGAACTTTCCTCTTAAATGAAAATTGTGACTCTAAACATTTTGAAAAATCAAAGAAAATTAGGGGTAAAATATCTTAATGTTCCTAATAATACTGAAACTATAAAAAGACGTATTTGATAATGCGAATTACATCAATTTGCAATTAAAAAATGTAGACAATGGTGATCGAACTCAGCGCGATTTCAGCGCCTGTGACAGCCATTTCAACAGCGCTCGGGCACAACCCTTCCCTATTACCGAAGGAAGTTCTCCCATTTGTGCTCGTGGGTGGATTATATACGATGCGACACGATTATAGTTGCCCATTTTTGTTTTTTTACAATTTACCCTGTATTTGTTGAGCCTCATTTTCGTCAAAGGTAAAGCCTGAGCTATGTATAAATTATTACTTTTACCTATTTTTTAGTTAAATGAAAAATAGACAAATTTTATTATTTGTTTACCCTATATATATTTGACCGAAAGCATATTCAGTTTAGAGGCAACTACAAGTATAATCTTCTTCCAACAAATAGTATTTGAGCTGTATCGCCAACAGACCAACGGATAGACCGACAGACAGACTGGCTGACAAACAGAAGGCTCACAGGCAGAAAAAAATAATTATTTCATGACTGCAACACTTACTTAGACGAGAAAAGTAAAAACACATATACAGTTTAATCTGCTGAAAGATTAGTCTTAGGCTGAAGATGTTTGCCCATATATTAACCTTTTAGAAGTGTCTAATACCGACAACTATGTATTTTGACGGTGTCACGTAAACAATAAGTGGATTATTAAAAACTCATTGCTAGCAAATACTGGATTAACATTGCAGTATATGTTCCTAGAACTCTTTTCTGTAATTATAATGATGAGCAGTTAGTTGTAATTTGTGCAGATGAAACCCGTACACTATACCATGCTCATATCATGACTTTTTCACAATGCCGAGCGGGCAACTGTGATGTTACTAGCTGTTTACATAGAACATGTTAAACTAAAATTTTGTTCCTTATAGTATATGGGTATAAATTATATTACAAATACTCGAATATTTACCTTTATTTAATGTTCACCCGAAGAGACCAGCTTGAGTTTCCAAATCAGTGCTTCAATTACAACTCATTACGTTTGACGTTGCGATTAAAAAGTGTAAAACAATATTAATATTTAATTTAAAAAGAAATAACAAAGATATACATATAAAAAAATTGAACTTAAAATATGTGCTATAATTTAATTCTCCTTAAACGCACGAGTGCTTCAACGAGGCGCCGTTATTTTAGAATATACTTGTTCTATATTTGTGAACCCTATATGGGTTTCATATTACTCTTTTATAGTATTTTTTAAAATTTTTGCATGGAGAGTGAACCAAGTTCATAAGCACTTAGGCATGTACTACATACGGAATTAAAAATAAGACTAGCCTTGATTGCTTTGCAGATTATTCAGTGATCAAAAACAATGGGTACGTTCGATGGTGAATGTTCTATGGAACAAGAATCTAATTTGGGTGACTCCTACAGTTCGATTTTAGGACCGTTAATGTTTAAATATGTTTTACAGTGTCGATATCGAACTAAACACTAAAATATATTTTTATGATGACAAAGGTATCTTTGTGGATACAGTGATATAAATAGTATTATAAATAGAACTAACAGTAACTTGATGAACTCATCTTATAATGGCTAATAAGTAACACACTGAAGCAGTATATTTCAAAAATTAATGGAGTGGTTATTATGTAGTAGTAGGTAGTAATTAATTCAGTAGGAAAAGTGCATATTGAACCTGCAGTTATAAGGTATGGGCCTGTAATTAGATACTAAGGCCTAATACGAGTAATCGATAAGTCGCTGACCTTTAGAGATCATATAAAAGCCGATTCTTTAAGTGTGTGTGTCCAACGCCAAGATATGCCTTACCCTGTGAGATTTCCGGAGAGCATATTTTACTTAAAGCATACGCGTAACTGCACTTCGCTTTACAAATGAAATAATGCAGTAAATTTGAGAACTCCGTTAAGATAAAAATACGTTTGTCGCTGAGGATAGCTGCAAACTTAGCTGGTGCAGTGATCAGCGACAGTAAGATGCGAAAATGAAGGAAAGTCGGTCACCGGGCGCTGAGTGAAGATTTTGGAAAGACGCGAGTCTCGATGAAGCCAAAAATGGACCGTTTTAAGAATGGCGACTGGCTAAATAGCGTCAATCTACAGGGGGTGTAACGGAAGGTTTCTCCTAGAGTTGCGCCGAGGTGTCGAATAAAGAATGCATAACGGCAGTTCAGAGCGGTATACAGGGTGTCGATATACAGAGGATCGTTCTTCAGCGCGTCGATGCGCAATATGTTGGCGAAATAGTTGATGGTGGAATACTACGGGGCACCTACATCCGCTCCGGAAATCGAAATGTAATTTCAGAACATTAAAATGAGAATATCATATTGGCAGGCTGCGTTTTGGGGAGCGTCCTAAGTTCTACATGACGAATTGACGAAGCCTTCTCCTTGTACATAAAATGCAGTGGCAACGTCTCAAACAGACCTAATAACTACCAGAAGTACGAATACCTTAGTTTGGAATACTAGTTATATCTCTGTTGACGATTTCTTTGGCATCCCATAGTCTATGTAGATCTTTAATGACATGAAATCTTACTTTTGCGAGTGCCTTGTAAGTTTTTTAATGATAGGAATCATTTTGATAAAACTTCTATACATTTATATATACACCTTTACTTTAGTTTTATTTTCAGTCAATTCTTTTTAAAATTGAATTTTAATTAATTTATTTGCCCTATTTTTATTATGATAATCAAAATTATTTACTGCTCGCCTAGAACACTTGACTGAAAATCAGGTATAATTCTTTATAATCTAGATTGCTTATATTCTGAAATTTGATGTTCTTTTTTATATGACAACTCAATGCATCTGTCAACTGACACTTCAAACTAGTTTTGAAAAATTTATTACAAATACTTTCTCGTTACATTTGTCATTTCACAATCTCAAATGGTAAGCACTCCCTTAATTAAAATTAACTCACTTCACTCTTGATTTTCTTTCAGTTCTTATTTTAAATACCTGTATTCTGTTACTTGTTATTGGACTGAACACTCTCCTCTACCATCCAGCTCTGCGACTCACCACGTTAGAAAAACTGCTGTACCCAAAGTCACGGTGAAGGCTTCAACTGACAACCAACTGCTAAGACGTCAAGAATCCGGATCCAAATCAATACAGGAAGCCAGGAAAAACAGTTCGCCACAGGAACACACGAAAACAGCTCGCCTTTTTAAAACAGCATTCAGTATGCATCCAAATCGACCTCAGCTGTATATGTGTTTACTCTGATGCTCAACCAAATTACAAGTATGAAGCCTGCTACAACCCGGCACCACAAACCTTGACCAGATGCAAGCCACAAGATGTCACTTGAGAAGCCCCACAAATACGCTGACTCTGCTAATGATGTCGATGTAAACCACTTCCTTTGTAAATCATTCCTTGTTATCCAATTCAGTAGATGCAATGTAATTCCACAATAAACTCAATTCAGCATTCCCTTACTTTTATTTGCCTTTGTAAACTATAACTGTATTAGATTGGTCTTCTCACCACATTATAATCTTCATCCATCTAGTCTGCTAATCTTCTTTTTTTAACATTTTACTTTTTATTCTGTTTCACCACGCCAATTTTATTTCCAATTTTAACGACTTTCCACACATTTATTGGCTTTGGATGTTTATTTCCAACTACTAGCGACAAATCTCACGCGGTGTATTAGTGATCACGATCATACTTTAAGTTGTTTATTGGGTATTTCGACATTCTACAAAATTAAAAATCTTGAAATTCTAACGTTTTGGGGAACTACTCTATCTGTTATCAACAAAAAAATAATTGCAATTTAAAAAAACATTAAAAATTAACAAGAAAAACTTTGCTTGACACTGACAGTCGACTACTTGATTTGATATTTAAGAAACGATAGCCAATTTTATCTATAGACTTTATCTAAATCTACCGGAATATTCGTCTTTCATCCTACAGAATGTTTGTTGTTTATACAATTCAATAATTGTAAAAATGTAAGAACACATCTTAAGATTTATAAAAATTACTTACACTATACGATAAATTCCTACTCGTTATACGAGTATGAGAAAGTGCTGTGGTGGTGCAATGAGTTTAGTACTTTACGACTGCGTTAAATTAAGTGATACATCGCTTGTCCGCGCTTCCGAGGGCTACTTAAAATTTTATGGTTGCACCTTTACTGCTTTAGATAGCCCCAGAGAAGATCTTAACATGGCGTCTTAATAATTAGATATTTAGTCTAGCGGAAGTTTATAGTATGACTTCCTCGTGCATTTCTCATCTCGGTTTCTCGTCATGTACTTGCCATTGCCAGCATCTAATACGTCAACTGTTTAATCATCAACAAATGGGAAGAGAAGTTGCTGAAGTTTCCGGCAGGAGCATCGCGTCCTATCTTGATGATGCTTCCAATCCCAGTATGTTAGTCTTAAAAAGAGTTTTGCGATATAAATTACTCCCCCGGGGTTGTCGTGTGAAGGATTTCGTCGCAGCCTCCCAGACTTGGTTTTATCGAGTTATTGTCCCTTTAACTGACTGCAACAATAGAAAAAATAACAAAGGATCCAATGTCCAACAGATCATTCGTTTGATGGCAGCTCTTCAAATATGAAGCCCGTGACGGTGGAACATTTTTCATTACGTTGCGGCGTTATAAATTGATTCGTTAGCCGCCGGCACTGGCTAATAATTAAAGTCAACCCTAATTTGGTACTGGCGTGGAATGAAGTTAATGAGGAGCGCTTTAAATAAAAAATGCTGCAAACTGTTTCCAAACGTAACAAGCAACGCTGTTTTTACTGGATTAATTGCTGTAAAACAACGTAATTGTTTGGTTTAAAAGGAAATTCCTGGCGTAAATGGTTGTATTGAAAGGCAATACCTTTTGGATATTTTTGTTCGACTTGGGATAGGGTTTTTAACTATTTTGGTCTTATTTTATCTTAAACTTAAAGTTTCTCTTGTAGCATGCAGTTCTTGTAATATCATTCATCATAATAACAGATTATTTTATTATATATTGTTATGATGTGTATGACTTGATATTATTGTTATTATTACAATTTTATTTAAGTAAATGACTCCATCTTTTCAAAAGGGTGGTTTTCTACATTCTAGTAAATATGATTTCATGTATAATGATAGGCAATACATTTGCTATTAAGATAATTACCTATCGTGGTTTTTATGATTTTTTTGCCACCGCTTGTTTATCCAATGGTACCGTTACAAAATTAGATATTTCAACTGATCGGAACCACTTTCCCAACATGGCGCTCCAACCTCACCATTTATCAAAACAAGTTGGCTTCGTATTAATAATTACATCAGTGATTACGTAAGAGTGTGTTGCCTAAGTAATTTAACAAACGTAAGTAAATAGACGCCACAACAAAACACTCAAGATGTGCTTCTTCCGAAAATGTGCAAAAACCGATGCCAATTTAAAAATTTCACCACATTCTACTTTTAGGACAACTTTCTAACCTTATTTGGCTTCCCTGGTGTAAAATAAGACACCAGGCGCCCCACAGTAAATCCCACGACGGACAGGGGCTACTCTTTCTCTCCGTTGGCCTGCTGTAACAAGCTAGATACCTTTTTGAACGCTGCCTGCAGCTTGCACTACTTCTAAAACTGCTTACAACTTCGTCTTTGCCCCAGTCCTAGGGCTCCGCACTGCTCATCACCAATGTCGCTGCCTCCTTCCCGCTCTAGGGCTATGCTAACCTCACACCAGCTCTAAAAACTGCCACAGGAACACCAGACACCAGTAGACGTACTATTCAACATTTTTAAAAACTTCTGTAGGGGTGCAAGGAATCAAAGTAACCCTTCACTAGCCTACCCAAAAGACACTGCCCTAATTATAAAATACTGAATTGGGAAAAATGGGTATTTATACGCTTTTAAAATGGATTATTTGTGAAGAAGCCAAACTAATACGCCTCACAGCTTGCTTCACTTTCCCCTTCTTTTTTATTTTTATTCATCTTGTTATTTATTATTTCTAAGCCTGTTCTGATTACATTTTATGTTTCAATCAAAGCTAATAGTTATAGAATATCCATAAATACTATATACAGATATTAACATATTTTGCTTCCGGCGAATTCAGTCATTAAATTTCTTTTTCTGATCGTTCGGTAACACATTCTAGGAAATGTTTTGTACAGTTTTTTGTTGAATTTTACGCTTTATTAAAAAAAGAATGAATCCTAAAAAAAGCTGCTTCTTATTACTGCTCTTTTTTTTAATAAAGAAGGAATCAGCCCAACATACATAATGTTATACATTGTTGATTTAGCGATAATAACTACTCTAATTGTAACATTAAATAACTAGAATGGGATTTTACTCTATAACTAAATGCCTGCATAGAGCTTAGTCACTTAAGTCTTTGTTCACTTCTGGGAGAAGTGTATCTTGGGTGAGCCTTTTCTTCATTTGGGTGAATGCCTACTTCTGGTTAAGTCGAAATTGGAACTCAGCTAAGCATTTAGGTAGGTTTTCAAAGAACTTAACAGCAGCACTACGAATATGACTATCCAGTTATCCACTGTTACCAGGGCGCGTAGAACCTTGTTTTGGAAAGTTTGAAGTTTCTTTATATCAGTCTTCGAGGATGTACCCCACACTACACAAGAGTCAAGATGGGCCAACTAAAAGTAATTTAACAGGGTACACAAAAAATAAAAAACTCTGACTTGTACTGTTGTCTACTTACGTAAAATAGAAAGACCGCAGGGAGTCAACCAGAACGGATCCGTATTAACAGAGTGTGGTTCTTCCTAATGCGAAATTCGTAGCCAACAGTTGAAGAAATGGCAATGGACGGCTTCTTCCCCGTTCAAAGATTTACGGCAGGTAATTTGATGAATATTGGGGCTACTTGGGAAATAACAGGAGGCCTAAAAATAAATTCGACCAAACGTCAGACCACGTGCATTCGGGCAAGTAAGCGATAACAGTTTCACGCCTGAGATCTTGGGCAGCCAATAAGTGTTTTACTTCCAAATACTATGAAACCGTGATTTATTCAGACGTGTGCAGCAATTCATCGAACCATGAAACTAGATCTTGGATACCGAAGTTTTTTCGGCATAAGCCCCAGAAAAATCAACATATGATCCAAGAGTACTATAAAAGTCATTGATGTGTACAATATTTTATATAAAGAATTTATTAACTAAAGTAGGCATGATATAAAGCGGCTTGAGGAGGGCTGACTTTACAAAGAACAGAGTTGCACACTTTAATATAGCTTTAATTTAGTGCCATTCCATTTGAAAACTGAGTATATCATAAACACTTTATATTTTTATTTAAAGTTAACATTTTTAAGACGTCGTTAAGGACACACTGATAAAACAAATAGTTTATCTCGTAAAGTTTACTCGGTTTATAACCAAATTTAAGGGTGGGCACTACACCACCGATATTAAAGCATAAATAGCAATTTTGTTCGGTACAGTAAAAGTGATATATGGAAAGCCGGATGCTTAAATATTTTACTTTTAAATTTTTCACCAGCAGAAAGGTTTTTACGATGTCGTTCAAAATTATGACCCTGCACTATGAAATCGTAGGTACAACATCATTAGAGTCTGCGTGAATATTTGCCACAACAATTATAATACTAGAAAGTACAGTTACTAAAAATAAAAACTTGTATCAGTATGAGATTACACATTAGATTAATATTAAGCAAGTGATGTTCAACAAGATTTTAATTTTTATCAAAGCAATAACTGGTCTGAATATAGTTATTACAAATAGCACTTATGGTGGGCTATTGATGCGTATTCCTAAATATCAGCACATGTAGCGCAGTTGGTAGTATATTAGTTAATATATTATTAATTTATACAAATTTAGAATAGAATTATAGAAATTAAATAAAAAGAAACGGATATTTTACGTAGGTGCTAATAAATTATTTTCCGATGTAATAATTGTAGATTCTTAATATTTTTCAAGATGATCTAGTAAATTGTACAACTAGTTTTAAAAGTCATACTTTTGTTCATGAAATTGCAGTTTGATTAACAAGGGCGAAGCACGAGTTAATCAAGCAAATGAATAAAAAATATCTTCTGTGATACACTCACACAACATTCTTTTACAGTGATCTTATAATTAGCCAAAAATTTGATTTTAAATATTTAAGCATTTGTCAAACATTTTCAAAAATTACAAATCCAACAAAAACGGTACAAAATAGAGCGTTAGTCGACGAGACCAATTTTCTCTGGATTTTTAAGCAAAATACAAAAATGTAATAATATACTGGGTGTTCGGTTTAAAGTAGGAGTTAATAACAAAAAATAAACCCATTTTAGAAGTATTCAACTGGAAAATCGCCTATCTCACATCAGTACACATTAAAAATGTAATAAAAATGTGAAGTTTGAAAACAATTGTTAAAACCCGTTTTGAAAAAATCGAAAAAAAATGAAAAATCACAAGATTAAACACCTACTTTCGGTTATGCGATTTTCATCAAAAGCTTGCTGTCACATCTAAATAATAGACAAAACTTACATATGAAGTTTCAACGCCATACCTCTTTTCGTTTTTGAGATATTCAGTTCACAGACAGACAGGACACACACACAGACAGACCAATAAAAAAATAATATGTTTTTTGGGTTCAGGGGACTCTAAAACGTGAAGATCTGTTGAAAACTCAATTTCGAATTTTTGGGGTGTATCCAATACTTCCTTTATTGTAAAAGGAAGTAAAAAGAGACTTTCAAAACGTGTTGTACCTATAGTTTTTTGCATAGTGATCTCTTGTAACTCGAAATTTAGTCGAAAAGGACTTCAGAATTTACAACTGTCAAATTGACAATTCAGAATTTTAATAAAGTAGCTAAAAAAGTGTACCTTTTTTCACGATTCTGCGTTAAAAAGGTGGTATATTCTTCCCGATTTTTCGTTAAAAAAAACGACTTTCATGATCACTATGCAAAAATAGCTATTTATGCAACAAGTGCTAAAAGTTGACGTTTATGCACGAGACATGAAAATTATGAAACAAAGCCGAATGTTGAGTTTCATAACATGTCTCGTGCATAAACGACTTTTAGCACGCTTTGCATACAATATTTTATCTCCGACCTTAATTTTACTGTTATTGATCCATAAATATCGGTTTAACAGAAGTTTGCATCTACGACAGTTATAATTTATGTCGTAATAAAGAGTAGCCCTTGGCGCGCGGGTGAATGTTTGCGGAACCAGTACTGTCAAGGTCAGTTACGAAAGGTCTGACGGTATTCATTACATAACGCTTTAATTATTTTAAAAACACTTTACCTGTAACGCAAGAAGTAACTAGAATAACTTTACAACTTCACTTCCACTTCGAAATTGTAGTTTTATAACCTCACTTCACTTTATACCACACATGCGCTTAAAGTAAACAGCTGATTTCTTTAACCACGCTAAACTATAAAACCTCACTTTTAGTGAAACAAACTAGCGCTAAAAGGCCTACTTTTAGTAGTGATCGTAGATAAACATAATTTTTTTAAATCGGCATCGGCAGTGGAGTACCTCAAAATCGTCATTAAAATACGAGAAATCGGCAGTGAAGTAATCCATTGTTTTACGACTTTTCGCAGGCGGCGCACAGTGGGCTGTAACTGCATTAAGGGGGACTTACGATTTTTTTTTAAATTGCATTTCTGAGTATACCAGTCTACAGAACTTATTGATTATAATGAAACTTGTAACCAGAGCTGAGCAAATTACTTTTAAAAAGTAATTAATTACTAATTACCAATTACCGCTCAATGCAGTAGTTTAATTACCAGAGATTCAATTACTCACAGGAAATAGTAATTCAATTACCAATTACTTAGTAATTGTAATTGTACAACATCAATTACTTCTTCAATTACTTTCAATTAAAAATTATTGTCATATACGTAGTTTTATTTAGTAGAACCTTCTTGCAAGTTGCAACTATCATTAGTGTTGTGTCGATTCGTAATCGTAATCTAAAAATGCTTAATTTTTATGTTTTGTTAGCTATAGTAACCTACATACTCTTTCACTTTTGAAGGTTTTTTGTTAATTAAATCTTGTAGCTACCTGCACCGTTCACCAAAACCAAAAGTTTTTAGTTTGTTTTGAAGTAAGATGTAAGTAAATAAATAAATGCAAATATAACAATTATACAGGGTGTCCCAAAAAATGCCACACCGATTTGGCATAGATTCCTTAGATTATAATAAACCGATTAAACCTAATATACCTTAGTACAAAGTCCCTTCAGTAAGAAGATATAGGGACTTGGAAGTTCAAATGTATATATTTTTTTATATTAGTTTCCACATAGATTATCACTCAAGTTGAGCTTTTTATCACGATTGAGGATTTAGTTGCCGAGGCCCGTAGGCCCCACATGAGGGATAAAAAGGAACTTCCAGTGCCGTGGGGTATAGGTATTGTTTTTTTAAATCGCGAAATTACAACGTTTTAACCAACTTTTGTAGGTTATGTTGACGTCGGTTGACGTTTACCTATCGTCCAGCCGCCTACAAAAGTCGTAAAACAATGGATTACTTCACTGTCCATTTCTCGTATTTTATTTGGCGATTTCGACGTTCTTCACTGCCGATTTAAAAATATGAAGAAATGTCGAATTTCATTTTGGCTACATTTTGTAATTATATTAGAAAAAATAGCACGCTGAATATGTTATAAAAGTAATTTTTCCATGTTCGTAATAAATTAATCCACTCGTTTTGCATCGCTCGCTCGTAAATTAAACGTTGAAAAACTCTCACTTTTCTTAACTTGTAGAACAATGTACTATTTAATACGCCTAACATGAAGCTGAATGACGAAAATATGTAACTTACCTAAGTATATAGGGTGGAGCATTGGATTTTTTAATTGTTTGTAGAACACTACGTGGTGCTTCAATTGGCGCGACTTGAGTATTTTTGGTTGGCTCAGTTAGATTATATTTTTTACCCCTATATACGAAAGTAACATTTTTTGTCGCCTGTTAGGGGTTTCCCGAAAATATACGTTTGGTTCTCTGGTCGGTTTCCAATGACAGTGGGAGGGAATATAATACATTGACTACCGTTGCCATTAGAGACGGGAGGCAATGTGATTAATAATAAATCAACTAACCTCCTGGCTTTCATATGTATTAGGTAACTTGAAATTTTAAAACAAAATATCAATTTGGTGTTGATCAGGGACTGTTAAAAGTTGACAGGTGACTGATAAACCTAGTTGAAAACCGCTGATTGAGATAAGAATTTGTACAGCATATACAAAAACAGCTACAAACTATGAACACTAAGAATGTTTTATCTAACGAGATCGTATCAACAATAAAATATGTTACCATTCCAACTACTTAAACTTTTTGAAAACAAAAGACAGGTAAATTGACATAATTGAGGATACTTATTCTTTCACAAGTCCAAACACTAGCATGTACCTATATTTTACAGATTGTTATAGTAATTATCCCTTTGTTCTACATTTTAAACCAATGTTTCTGATGAAGCTAACAATGACTTAGCGAAACGTAAAAGATATTTTTAAATAACGATAATTTTAATTGTGTAATGACAAAAACGACAAAATTTTTTACGTGCGTTGTTAAAAAAATTTAAATTAGGTGATTTTATCTCTATATCTGTAAAATAGATGTTTTTTGTGAGGAAAGTAGAACCCTTTCGGGTAGTCCTATTTCCTATCCAGTGAACGTCTGTTTTATAATTTCACTTAAAAACACGAACAAAATTTTCAAACGAGCCGGTACTTCACACCATAAAAAAGTAAATTAAGCGTCCAAAATCCAAAGCTAATCGGCGGTCAACAGGACTTTATTTGTCGACTTTGCCAAGTATTGCAAAGACTGCGGTTTAGATTCGCAGCGATTAATAATGGCAAATACGTGACATAAACATCATTTCTTCTGAAGCGATGATAAGGGAATTTTCAAAAACAAACAATAAACCACTATGAAAGTTCGATACCTACAACAGAATTAAATTGATTCAATAATGTGAACCCTAATATTCCCTCCAAATTGTACGTAAAAACCCTAGAAAAGTAGCTAATTACATTTTACTAAAGTTTGTTGTTAACAGCGTCTTCAGATCACCTAGAAGTAAGAACTTGTCACCAAATCTGGAAACACTGCTCGTGACGCGTCGTACAAAATGCGATAGTTGCTATTTTCGACTCGCCAGATAAATTAAACTTCTATTGCTCGGGGAATACCCTATTGCGGTTTGCTTAATATGTAACTTCTCTTATTTTTTGTGTTCTGGAGATTTGGCACCCAATCGAGGTCAGTAATTCAGTAATTGAAATACCACAAAGTAATTCAATTACCTCGAGCAATTTCAATTACCACAGGTAATTCAAATACTTGTAAAGTAATTTAAATACTTTAGAGTAATTTAATTACACAAAAGTAATTGAGTAATTGAATGTAGTAATTAATTACTTTCAAAAAGTAATTTTCAAGTACTTTTTAGCAAAAATGGCAATTCCCAATTACAATTACCGCATTCTGAAAAGTAATTCAATTTCAAGGCAAATACACAAAAAGGAATTTAATTAGTAATTTAATTAAAAAGTAATTAATTACTGCCCAGCTCTGCTTGTAACTTATCATTTTCCGCTAAAATTAGTTTTTATATGAAAAAAAATGCATTTTCTTCTTTTTTTGTATGGAACGAAACAAAAAATGTCATATTTCAGCCAATTGCTAGCCTATCTCGGCTTGGGACGGATATACAGTGTGTCCCCGGATAGGCGAAACTACTTTTGTGAAAGGTAAACAATTCTCGATTTAAATTTTCATTTTTTGGGGTTCAGCCCTGCCTGGTTAAAGGCGAATTTCCAATATAATTTCCTTGGAAATTTTCAAAAAACCTATTTTTACCTTTTAAGTGGCAAATACGACAAAAAGTTATTAGGAAAAGTTGTTTAGAATCAAGGTCTCGGTCCCTATGCCAAATTTCAAAATCCTCAGCCAACTTTGATCTCTCACAATTTCTTTTTCAAGTCCCAAATCAAAACAATTTACTTTTACCAATGATTTTTATTGGAAAAACAAATACTTTTAACAAAGTTTTTTATTTCATAATAAAAAAACTTTGTTAAAAATAAAATTCTTTGATTTAGGAAATAAACATAAAAAGAAATGTGGGAGATCAAAGTTGGCCGAGGATTTTGAAATCTGATATAGGGGCCTAGATGTTGATTTTAAACAACTTTTCTTAATAACTTTTTGTCGTATTTGCCACATAAAAGTCAATTTACTTTAGAGAAAAATAGGATTTTTAAGCACTTCCAAGGCATACTTGATTTTTCAAAACTGAAATGATGTTAGAAATTTGCCTTTAACCAAGCAAAGCTGAACCCCAAAAAATGAAAATTTAAATCGAGAATTGTTTACCTTTCATAAGAGTCGTTTCACCTATCCGGGAACACACTGTATATCCAACAGAATCGCACATCTGTGCGCGCGTTTTTTACCGATAGCTATCGGAAGACAGTCATAGAATAAGGGCTAGTACGTCCCAAGCCGAGATCGGCTAGCAATTGGCTGAAATACTACATTTTTTGTTTCGTTCCATACAAGAAAAGAAGAAAATGCATTTTTTTCATATAAAAACTAATTTTAGCGGAAAATGACAAGTTACAAGTTTCATTATAATCAATAAGTTCTGGCGACTGGTACACTCAAAACTGCAATTTAAAAAAATCGTAAGTCCCCCTTAATGCAGTTACAGCCCACTGTGCGGCGGGGCGATAGGTAAACGTCAACCGACGTTAACATAACCTAAAAAAGTTGGTTAAAATGTTGTAATTTTACGATTTCTCGATTTAAAAAAACATCTTGTACCCCTCGCCGCTAAAGTTCCTTTTTATCCCTCATGTGGTTTAATTGCCTTGGCCGTACGGGCAACTAAATCCACATTCGTGGTAAAAAGCTAAACTTTAGTACCTTGGTATACAATAGTATATTACATACCGAGGTGGAAACTTTTCACCGTGGTATGTATACTATTTTACTCACAATCGGTTTTTGTCATTATTTATTTAATTAGGTAAGTTTCAAATCATACGAGTTTTCATCACAGTTTACTAAGTCACTTTAACAAAGGAAACTGCGACGCTGTTGCTAAGCAATACGACAAGTTCATTGAAAGTGACGTTTAGCTAGCCGGGAAAATCTTTCCCGGCTAGCTGGGAAAGTAAAGTAAACAATGACTCGTTTTCCTACTGTTTTGAAGGTTAGAAACGTAGGTACCTATTATTAACCGATTGTTAGTAAACTACTATTATTGAATGACAATTAGAACTATAACCAAGTTAGTAACAGCCGGGCTTGGTAGCTCAGTGGTTAAGCATCCTGACTACTGATCTAAGGGTCGCCAGTTCAATTCTCGGTTCCGATGAGGTTTTAGAAATAAAAGTGCTGATGAAAACCTTTATAGAATGCCACCATTCGGAAGAGAAGTAAAGCCGTATGTCACACGTTACTACGATGTGTAGCATGTAAGAGATCCCTTGCTAGGGTTGGAACTCCTTAGTCTCGGCAAAATTCTAAGTAGAACTATATGATCATAGCAGTTGGTGTCTAAAGTAACTGTCTTGTCCATTACAAACAAACAAACAAGTCAGTAAGAATTACATCACACAAATTTAAAAGCATTCATTCTCTATGCTCTATTAAACTAAAAATATTAATAGTTTCTAAATGTTTCGGTAGCATTAGTAATAAGGTAAAAAGTTAGTAATTTCAGTTAGGTTGCAATGGACCATTTTGATGAAATGATATGAATTTTCTTGTAAAATAATTTCCGAACTATTCTCAATTTAATGAATTAGTAACGTACAATTATTTCCAATATTAAATCACTTCTGTGAGTCACTTCTACCATTAATGAAAAAATCCCACGCCTTACACAAAAAGGCGCATTTCCTAACTGGTTTTATAAATAGCCATTACAGACGACCTGGTGATATTTATAAAGAATGAAAAGAAATTGAGGAAAAATTGAAGATATGGAACACTGCACTGGCAGCAAGAACTTAAATGTAAACTAAAGCAAAACAAAAGTTATGCGGATAGGAAAAACGATTGATAATGTAAACATAGAATTAACTGCGAATATATTAAAATAGGTAGACACACACATATGTTTGGGGATATAAGTACGTAAACAGTAGAGGGGATACGAAAACGAAAATAACTGCGCCACATAGAGCTTATAAAAAATAGATAAATGTATTTTTCCGGTACCAACATTTCGCTACATCTATGACAAAAGGTTTCACTTTCACCCACATCAGCAGCAGCTCAACAGCATTCATTCTAAACCTACCATCAAGTTCAGACTTGGTACGGTGTTTACAAGAACCCGGAAGAATGGGAATGGAAGAGAAGTAAGAGTGGACTCACTCCAATCACAACACCTAAACATGCAGCTTCTGGAGTTCTGCTTAAATTCCTCACTTGTAAATGCAAAAAGGATGCGGCTCAGAATGTGGCTGCAGGAAGGCGGGTTTAAAGTGCGCTATCAATTGCATTCACTGCAGCGAATAGTCCTGCGGAAACGTTGGTGACATTTTGAGTAACTTTGAAAAAGGTGAACAATTCGAAACTGTTATTAACATACTATCGCTATATGAAGATACCAAAGAAGAGGTTCCGAAGAACAGAGTACAGAAGAGGAGAATGACACTCAGCCAAATACCACCGAAGTAGAAGTCAACAAACCTGGTCCCTCCAGAGCGACAAAACGAAGAATACAAATTCACAAAAACCACTTATGTGAATTAGGGCGACTGCAAAAATCACAATAAAAAAACACACCATTTATTCTATTCTACGTTATGGCGGTGTGAAAACGAGAATAAATAATATTAAATTAATAACTAATCAATAACGCAATAATGCAATTTTAAGAAATCTACTCTAATTCACATCAGCTAAAGCTATTTACATAAAAAAATAGACAAAACTTGTAGGAGGAGATACTGGAAAAGGGATACCTACTATCAAAAAAGTTAATTTGAATACCATCTGACTAAGATGGCGTAGCCCGCGGACACGCACTAACGTCGCAAATTGAGTATGTACACAGGTAACTGGGGTCACTGATAAGCACAGTGCTTATCAGGGAAAGGATCGTGGGCCATCTCGTCGAATGGCCACTAATTCAGGAACGAGGGCACCCTCTACGGGTAGTTGACCCTTGGCCAACGATAACAGTGAACAGCGACCCAATTAACAAAGCTGTCTACAATCAGCATCGGTGCGGACAATGTCGAATGTCCGACTTCGCTGTACAATAACTACATTCCCTAAACTACTCAAGCACTAGTATCCTTTTCACAGACCTCATCGTTTCACCATCTCTCTTATAAGTAATTCAATCACTCCAAAACACATAATCGCGGTAGAAATATACCAGCGGTGGATTAACTTCCACGTTCACACATGTGCACCTCCAGCTAGGAGATAACTTGGGGGTGCTCCGCAATAGGACGACCGATTTTTCTTGGCTATAGGAACCTTATCAGCTTTCAGAAATGACCTTGACTGAAATACTTTTTCTTCTTCTTCGTCGTTTCTTCTTTATATAAGAGTCGTGATCTCTTGACTTCGTTAGTTGTTTTGGTTTCCTATTCTATGAACTATTTTTCTCCATCTTTCTCTGTTTCATGCTTTGCTTGCTTGCTTTCCTTGTATTATTAATCTTTCTAGGCCTTCGTTGTTTTGTGGAGTAATGTGCCCGAAAAGTCTTAGTATTCGTTGTTTTACAATTTGTGACAGGCGCTGTGGTTCGTTGATTTCTTGCAGGATTGAGACATCGGTCCTTCGTGCTGTCCATGGTATTCGGAGCATCCTTCTCCAGGTCCACATTTCATAGGCGTCAATTTTTTTGATGTCTTTTGATTTTAGGGACCACGTCTCCGCCCCGTATAGCATAATCGGAAAGATGAGGGATTTTATGAGTGTCTTTTTAGTGTTCATGGAGATGTCATTGTCTTTCCAGATTTTCTGCAAGTCACGTGTAGCTCTTCTTGCCATTTCACATCTTCTTCTAATTTCCAGGGAGCTGTTTCCTGCATGGGTTATGAGGGCTCCTAAGTATACGAACTGATTCACTACCTCACAACCTCTTATTTGCACAATGTCTGGTCTGTTATTGTTTGCGCGGTCGATGATCATGATTTTTGTTTTAAATTCGTTGATTTCTAGGCCATAGTTGTGACTTTCTTGTTCTAGTATGTGAAGAATCTCTTCTAGTTCTTCTGCGTTATTTGCGAATAGGGCGGTATCATTCGCGTATCTTAGATTATTTATTTTATGTCCGCCGATGGT